>JAJHUR010091107.1:0-30528 GCA_027495735.1 Lutjanus campechanus
CCTCCTCCACTACCCTCAATCTTTTTGTCTGCTGCACCTGTCTTTTAGATACCTTTCAACCTTGTCTCTTTCTTTTTGCTCTCTCTATTCCCAAGTCCCCCCTCTTTTCCCCTGGATTGCCTCGGCTTGATAAATCTGATGCTAAATTTAGAGACATATTTCTCAAAGACACCGGGACTAGAAAAGAGAGAAGACCGCAGACAAAATGGCCTCTCTAATCCATGTTTATCATCTTTTATTTATCTCTTTGAAAAACGTGAGGCCGTCACAGAAATTCCCCTCTCTCTTTTGTCTCCCCGTTGCTGCCATAACTTTTTCTGTCCTCCAATTAAATGTCACTGACCACATTCTTGTCCCAGACGGCCACATTTAAACTGACAGCATATTCAAATTACATCATTCAGCTCAGTGGGGTTGTGCTTCATAATATTAGGGGCTTGTTGAGGTTCTAATAGAATATCTTTGCCTTTTAAATTAGAGCTGAAAACGTGCTGTCAGTGAGTGCGGCCTTCATTACGCTCCCCTTATTTCCCAAATTCTTTGTTAGGCCTAATATTGTTTGATTACAATATGGCACCCACTGACAGAAATTATGTGTCCGCCCTGGAGTGGTTTCAGCTGCACCTTACAAGCTTGACTCATCTCACTTTTGTGGAGAGACGTGTTAGCCACAGGCTAACACATTAGCAAAAAAAAAAAAAAGCAATAAAGCTCCTGAGCATGAACATGGACGCATTAAAAAAGGCTCTGTGATCTTTGAAGCACCATTACACTGTAGGACACATTTGTTCCTTTATTTATTCACAAGGTAAAAGAACATTTTGAGCTTTCCAGATGGTTCAGGGTCTGTAACTGAACTGTACATGAGCTGAAGGAGCAGGGCTGCACACACGTTATTAAAAGATACCACAGGAGAGGATGCCACACAACCAAAGTTACAAGTCAGAATATCAATGATATATGTGGTATGTTTAGAAATCTGTGAAATAATGTTATGTGTCTGCACGAGAGGAGCAAGGGAGGAGATTCTGAGGAACTGCACATATTTGTTTGATTTTATTTGCCAATGTTGAAACAAACATAGGGTTTGTGCTCTTGCACATCCATATAGCAAGTTGATATAGATGTTTGTCTTGTTACCAGAAGTTCATGTAAAGGGAAATCCAGATGTAAGACTGTAAGTTTTTGGATCTTTAGTCAGCTCTTTTATTGCATATTTAGTAGTACATGTTTTTCATCATTGATTAATCTGTCAATTATTTTCTTGATTAATGGATTAGTTGTTTGGTCTATAACTTGTCTGAAAATGATGAAAAATGACAATCAGTGTTTCCCAAAGCCCAAGATTGCATCCTCAAATGTCTTGTTTTGTCCATAACCCAAAAATATTCAGTTTACTGACACCAAGGACTAAATAAACCAGAAAATATTCACATTTGAAAAGCTGAAATCAGAATATTTCAGGATTTCTTTTTGTTTAAAAGTCCTCAAATGGATTAATCGTTTATCACAATACTTGACAATGAATTTAATAATTGATTAATAATTGCATACTTGATTAATCATCGCAGCTCTATTCCAAATTGTCTCAGTATGGGATATTTCGATTGGTGTACTGCTTCTTTGATTCAGCATGCCAGACTGTTGAAAGTATCTGTTTATGTCATTGGGTTTGTCTGTCGAAACACTTCAAACACGCCATTTATGATGGCATCGCTTGAATGTGTCGATAAGTGGAACGCAACAAAAACTCACTGCAGGCAGCCTCTCACTGCAGAGTCAGACCAAACCAATAACTTATGCTATGAGAATTTTTATCTCTGTGGATGTGGATCATTGCCATATATAGAAATGGACAACATGGGGGCTCCCCCTGGTGGCTGGCTGCAGTATAGGTCATAATCCTGTCCAACTCGGTAATGTATATAATATAATTAACAGATAGGACATGGCCAAACTAAAACTTCAAATTAAGTGTCAAATGAAGTTTTCTCAAAGGTGGTTTGTCATTTTATCACGCTGATATTTGTTCAAGTGCTCATTTTTTTGATAAGTTTAGATTTATTTACTTATGCAATGCTGAAAAAGCATGCTGAGCTTTACTCTCAAGCCAGCTGGCTGTATGGGCGGGAACTCGATACTGCAGATCCAATCATTTTCACAACTGCACAGACTCCGGCTCCGATTGATGTCACCAGTGCAAAAGGGCAGAGCTTGTATCTGGTATATTTTGGCTTCAGTTTTGCACAGTGGTAGGAAGTGCAGACACTTTGTTCATCTTTATTTATATCAGTGACATGGATATGTGACCGGACTCAGTCTAAAGAATACAGGATTTAGAAATCTGGTCCAAGTGCTTGAGGTCTGCTAAAGTGTGCCTTCACATGTGCTTGTTAGTCTGGTGCACTGCTCTGTGGAAATGACTCAAGTTCGGAATCAACAGTTCAGAGTTTTTCAGTAGAGCATGAGTAACATTATGTATTAATTAAAAAAAAAAATTAATTGACAATATGTCATCCTTTAAGTGTCATAGTTGTTAAAATTCTAATTATTACAGTTGAATGTTTAATTTCTTTCAAAATATATGACAAAAAATGTTGGTTTTGATTTTTTTTTTAAATTTACTGAAAATGCACCAGAACACAACCTTAACACCAAGTTATACACCGAACCGTCAATTTTCTATACCGCTACACCCCTAATGTAGACGTTTGTCTTGTTTCCAGACGTGCATGTGAGAGGAAATCCAGATAGGAGCCTGTAAGCTTTCTGATCTTTAGTCAGCCCTTATATTGCATATTGAGCAGGGATGAAAGTATTAAACAGTGGAGTTGAGCTACTTATGGCAAACTAAATTAAACAGAAAACACTGTCTCATTGTTGTATGACAATGTTTTAAATGTCTCAAAAAGTTCTCAAATACTTCTTACTCTAATGCTCAATTTACACCTATTGATATTTCTTATTATTACACGTGTTGAATCCTGTGAAGAGCAGAGTGCTCGCAAAGTTAGAAAATACATCCTCCTGTAGATCTATCTAGTGTATTTCGTAAAGCTCATGTTTGCACCAAAATAGTTTGTGATTAGAGTGCGGTTTCTCTGCCTTGTTCTATACGGTATACTGATGGATCGATTGGCTGAACAATACACACATTCCTCACGGTAGCGTCTCAAGAAGCAAGGTAATGGCGTGAACAGAAGACCGGCTCCTCCGTCTCTTTCTTTCTTATTCTCGCTGCTTTTATAACTTTCTTATCTGCCTGTTGCCAGTAATACTTCTCCTTTATCCTGTCCTCTATGGCCTGTCTTTGCCTCTTGTTTATGTTGATAATGAAGGGTGGAATATTTCTTCCCTGTGCAGTAAAGTGGCATCCTGCGGTGGCCCTCGGCTACATTGTACTGTACTTTTTTTTTTCAGAGGGGGAGAGAGTAATTAGTTTGCCATTTGGATTCACAATGCAATTATTTGCTAGATTCTGGAACATTTCAGGTGCCTTTAGGTAAACAGTGTCAGTCCCTGAGAAAGTAAGGCCAGGCAGATATTTCACAGAAAAGCACATTAGCCAGATGACTTTAAAAAGTATATTTGCAGAGTGCTTTGTAATTTCTCTCATTATCAGCAGTCTACAACATCTGTTCTCAACGTTGTATTTCTAAACCCCACACATTGAAATTTTGTTGCATGGATTGTAATGTCTATCATTAGGATATAGAAACATCTTTCACTGTAATTTTCACAGTCACAGACTCAAGCTAACTTTCTTACCTTGCTTTCACATCCCCTCTTCAGCTGTTTGATTGGATCGACATGCTGCTTCTGTAGGTGCTTGCTGTGCAGTGAGTCAACCAAACTTCCACCGAGACACTCACTGCAAATATATGATCAAAGTTGAGTTGAAACAGGGCTCTGCTTGCATCTTCCAGCAGTACGCAGCTGAATCAGGTGCTTCTCGGTTCGAGGACAGCAAAATTTCAAGGGGGAAAAAAGTGACTGTAGCACACTGATTGATTTGTAGCCTTTAATTGTGCAAAACAGACTGATGAGTGTAAAAAAAAACCCAAAAAGAGTTTTTTTGACTGGCTGCAAATCAATCAGTGTGCTCCAGTCCTTTTTTTTTTTTTACCCTGGATATTATCCAAGAGTTGACAGACATTTTTTGTCATTATTTCAGTCAGAAACGGGTGCTTTTGCAATACTGTTTTAAATTTGCCTTTGGTGGAGTTTGTCAGGTTTTATCCACATAAGGGCAGCTAGAGTAAAACATGCCCAATGCCCAAAGTCAAAGGTGGCATATTCAGATTACTTGTTTTGTGACCAACTGTCCAAAAACTCAAAGATATTTAATTTACTATCATGCAACACAAAGAAACACAGAATATCTTCACATTTGAGAAGTCGGAATCATTGAATGCTTTTGAATGGAAAATGACAAAATAGTTGATCTACTAATTGTTGCAGCTCTAATCCGAGATGTAAGCGTTGCTTGAGCTGAATTGCATTACTTAAGGCAGAAAAATTCCAATTAGAACATTTTCTATGGAAATATTGCAAGGATTGACCAGTATTCCAAACTCGTGCAAATAATGCCCAGATTTGTAAGAAATATGTTAATTTTTATGATGCTAGATAACATATTCCTAAAGTCATGAATACTCAATTCCATTCTTTGCCTTTGTTACTACACACCAAATACTCCTCACAACAAAACAGCTTGCAAAAATAATGTTCCCATTATAAATAAACTGTGGAATAAATAAAAGCTGAGCAATAAAATTATTTTGCTTAAAAACTCAAGTTCAGCATATATCAAAATGTCAAGTGAAGCGTTTTTTTTAAGGCATTATGATAACATAGGTGGCACATGTCTGACTCACTCTTTTTAATTGCACAAGTGAGAAAGAGCATTTTTATTCCTAGTAACTGGCTGTGAGGTGTAGCTTTAACAGACGTGGGGCTTGCATAAAAACTCTGCCTCGTACTTGGCGTCTGACATTTCCCGGTCTTTGATCGATGAGCTTGCCACTGGCTCCTTCACTCTGGGCGAGTCCTTCTCCTTCTGTCACAGAGAACTCTACAAGATGGTGAGGTTAGCACCTCCCTAAGCAAGATTATAAGCACAACACCTCTCGGTCTCTGAAGGTACTGTGCTACATTGTGCAGCGGAGGATTCCCCAGTAAGCAGGACAAGTGTGAATCATCAAGGTGAAAAGAAGTGTACATTGGTTGACTGTATACTGCAACAGGTGTGTTAACACCAAGGCTTTGATGCGTCATCACCACCACTGATTACATTGAATATGTAAATTCAGAGTGGATGCATGATTTTAGTGCAGCCCATATCTCTTTTTAATGGCACCAAGATGTTGTTGTCTTTGATTTGCATTCTCACCATCCTGTGTTGCACTAATTAAACACAGATAATCATATATCACAGTCTTGTATTTCCATACTTGATAATCATGCACTTCATTGATATTGGCGTGTTGTAATTTAGTCCCCTCAGAACTCACACAATGCAAAAGATGCAGGCAGCTCCAACGGGGAAAGAAAATAAACAAAAGCTGCACAGATCTGTGTTGGTGCTGACTTTTTCTAGTCTTAATGTAAAAATATCGCTGTGGTTCCTTAAAGTGAATCATCATGATTATCTTTCATTTTGAGGTAATTTGGTTTTAAATCTCCGGGTTAAATTGGGCTTTGTTACGTGGGAATGGGGAGGGGGAGGCTGATTTAGCCGAGTAATTGCAAGGGTTTGCACCATTATGTAGCAGCAGTAGTCTTTGTGTCAAATGCAGCTTCATATAGCATTATAAGGACCTAATGAGCTTTACAGAATCATTATAATTCACACACAGAGTCCATTTATTTCATTATTCAGAAAATGTCCACAGTGACACACTCGCATAGTCGACAGTCTCAGTTCATCTGATCTCAGATAGCTTGATAAATTAACTCTGTACAGCAGGATGTCATTGTCTGCATGCAAGTGGTCAACAGGCCTTCTATTAAATGTTAAGTTGTCACATACAATGTTTAGCTGGGCTTTAAAATGTCGAAATTACTGCAGGAATTTACTCAGTTATGAATTATGTTATTTTAAGTGACAAATATTTACAGTTCATCACCTTTTTACTGGGGATGCACCCATACGTCACATTTTTCAGACCAATCACAAGTACAAGTACTTACATTTGGATATTTGCTGATACCCAGCACCAGTATTAGTACTTAATAATGCCATTAGAGTTTTTACAATCACTTTATAAAACATGTTTTATTTTAGTTTTAACACATTTTTTCTGCTGTTTCTCTGCTGCTAGCATTAGCTAGCTAGCTAAACTCCTTGAACTCTGTGTTGTGTTGGTTCTTTAGATGTTATATCAAACTGCTTGTGTTGAAGGAGCTACTTTTCATAAATTGGTGTCGGGTGTGGTGTTATTGGAATCAGTGCCGCATTAAAAAAAAACAACAAAAACATTTAGTACATGAGCACAGTATCTGTGCATCCATATCAAATAAATTAAAGCCCCCAGAGACACAAAATAAAGGCACAGTACCTTCAATTTAAACATTTTACATTTAATAAAGAGAATAATTGAAACTCTTACTTGACTTTTAATTGTAGTCCAATATTAAATTCTAACCAAAACTTTAGTAATGTATAATATCGCATGGGAATATTACAGAATGTCAGTAGGCAAAGTCTTGCAATACTGAGCAAAACAACAAGGCCCTCTGTATGCTATATTGTTGTTATCAGACAACCTTTTAAAAGCAAACATTGGCCCATTCATTCCTAACGTTTGCTTCGCTCTGCCTGATTGACAATGTCTTTTTGATTAGCCACACTCATCGGTGGTGTCATGTGCTGAATACAGCACAGCGTGGTGACTGTCAGTCATTTTAATCGAGAGGAAAATTCAGTTAAGAAAAGTAGCTGTTCATTTTGGGGACGAACTTACAAGCAATCGTTTTCCACTATGGGAAAAGTGAATAATGTTGACAATAGATACACTGACTTCACAGAGCTATTTCAACCTAACATAACCCCTGATGAGTATTTTTAGGTCATTTATTTATCTTATGTAGTTTGTCACTGTAAATAATGGTATATTCCATGTATTTTAACATATCTGTTGTAATTTTAAATAGAGAGAGCATTAACAATAAGATATTAGCAGTAAGAACAAGACTGTTGACTTGGTACATGGTTAACATGTGCACATACGGTACGGTATGTACAGGTGCAAAAGCACAATGCACCAATTTTATTTCCTGAAAATGAGATAAAATCATAATGACTATAAAAAGCATAAAGTAGACAGGGTTATCCATTTGTGTGAGCATAACTTCTAACATCTTTAGTCAGAATGTGACCCATTTAAAGCCTCGGAGGAAATCTTGCCCACATACTGTGAAGCAACAGGCAGCTGGTCAAAGACTGGCTCCGACACAATGCGTTCTGCTTTGGCTGTTTGTGAAAATAAGGCCTTATGGAAATACACAGAGAATCAAACATCCCTCATGACCTACATCTAAACTCCCATGTCCTTACAAACATATATTTTCACTTCTTTTTGCATTAAACATGAGAAGAAGGTGTTTTTTTTCTCACTGTACACTTGCCTGCGTAGAGTAAATAATAATACTGAGCGAATGGGGCTTTACTTGTTCCTCCATCAAAAAGAGTCCATGTGTGTAGAAGCAGGAATCACGCAGGGAGTGCAATAAACAGCACCTTTGGCCTGCATAACGGACAAAAGGACAGGAAGTTCGCTCGCTCTCTTTTGTGGAATATTGTTTTCCTAACTCGGGAAGAGGGAGGCAGCTGAGAAAGCAAGGACAGTGGATTTCTTTTAGGCTCCGGGGTGGGGCCAGGGGCCTCGAGGATGAAACAGGGAACGGATGGAGGGAAGTAAATGCCAGCGCCCTGCCGTGCAACAGGCATGAAGGCCTTTTGACTCGGTTGCCATGTTACTGGCTTTTGGTCGCAGGTATCCTCTCCCTCAGGCTCACAGATGGAGGGGGGATTCTCGTGATACGAGGAGGAGGAGAGGAAGGACGGGAGAAGAAGAAGAGGGGCAAAGTTCTTTCACCACAGCTTTGAGGGTGAGGCAGAGGGGGTCTGGTGTGTGGACAGCAGGTGGTGGTCGGAGTTGAGGCCGTCTACCTGTCTTTCCATCTTGTGCCTGAGGTGATAACAAGATGGGAGCAATTGAAGCCACGTACAACACTCTCCCCAGAGTGCCTTTTCCTGCTTGAAGGCACATAGTGTCGAGGAGGGGGGAATGAATCTATCAGTGTCATATTTATATTACCCAGATTTAGGAATGTAGATAAAATTGTGTCATTCAAATGGATCTTTTTCAGAAAAAAAATGCAGATTGTTGTTTTTCTCAGTTTAAAGCTTTAATATATAGCATTTCCGTATTAAAAAGTCCCTTCAGGATTTTGGAGGCTTTTTTTTGTGATTGTCTAAAATGTGATTTTGCCACAGCTTTTAGAAAAAAATTGTGATGCAGGTTGCAAAGTTTTTAGGTGTTTCTTTTTTTTTTGCAATATAACTGTGGAGGCAAGTGAAAGTTACTAAAAAAAACAAGTTGTGATTCTTTGTTGATTAAAAATCAAAGACAGCTTGTTCCAAGGAGAATAAAACAGCACTCTGTTCTGAGTGTTCAAAGTAACCTGACCAAAAAGGCCAACAAAATATGCCTCATTTGTAAATGAAGAAGTGCATCTGGGGGGGGTATTTTACAAAGAAGCAAAATCTTTTGACAAACTTCTTGCCCTTTCCAGTACCTGTGACGAAATTAAAACAAATATAAAATTTGTGAATGTCTAAAAATGCCAAACATATGTTATATGTTTTGCTGAGTTGTGTACTTATAGGATCCCAACAAAGGTCAACCTTTGAGAAATCTGTAATTTATTCAAGGTGTGTTTCCTAGTTGCTATAACTTCTGGGAAAACATGAGATGCGTTGCATATGTCAGAGGGCGAGGAAGGAAGTTGGCAAGCGTAACTTCATGTAACGGGAATAACTTTTCATACATTACCTCATCTGTGAATATGATTTCTGTCAGAGTTATGTCAGTTAGATTTTCATTGGCAATGTTGGTTGTGTAACAGTGAGGATGACAACTCCCATGATCCTACGCTACTTCACAATGTATCAAGTTAGGGCTGCATATTTGCAAGAATACGATACTTATCATGATTCAATATATTGTGATATACTGCGATACGAGTATACGCCTAAAATCTTAGTTTACCTCGGCCTATTTATGCAATCGGAACAGTGAAGACCGATAAAACATTGCTATCTTGTATTTGGGGATTTAAACACAACACAAAATGAATCACTGCCATGAATCTTTGCATGTATCATGATTAAGTGTTTTTGAGAATTGATACAGTATCAAACAACACTGAGACACTCAAGTGTATCAATATTTTCATCCACCCCTACACCAAACCAAATCTTTTGTTATTGTTTTTAATACGAGAGACCCCTAGTGGCAGAACACACATCTTGTACCTTTAACGTAAACTTAAATAACGGAGCCTGGTGTCTGAAAGGACTGCTGCACATCTGGAAGTCATGGGCAGAGCATGGAGAGGAGAGCTGCAGGGACAGTGAGGAGGCACCCGGGAGTAATTGTTGACTGATTTATGAAGGCACATGTGGAAATGGTGAGCAGATTTGTGTTTGTTTGTTGGGAAGTCTAGTCTGCTCTCAATGTAATGAGTTTCCTTTACTAGAAGTCGTTATTAAAACCCTAATACCCTGCTTAATAAAAATGGATTCCTCCATTTTTGCGCGGTATTAAAGTTTAGTTACTCCTGCCTTTTTTCAGCACTGAGATGGATCTTATAATGTGCTGTTTTAATGTATCGACCTGCCTAGTCACTAAATGTCAAGCGGCAAGGGAACAGTTGCATGTTAAAAATGTTTAAGCTGCAAATGGTTTATTTACACTTGTGTTGGCGTCTAGTATAAGAGCAAATGTTGTAGCTGAATATTAATGAGAACAGAGCAAATACGTTATTTGCCATCAGCCACCACACCCTTTTAAAAAATGGGCCCGCACACTTCCAACACTTTCTGGAAACAAACCTGAATTTCGTCTTCAGTTGTTAAGTGAAGACTGGTATTTACTGCTTCAGAGTGCAGGTCACCCCTCCACTAAATGAGTGCAGGAGACCCCTCTTGGTTTTCACCGCGAATTTGTCCATCAGTGGAGGCAAATGACAAAACATTTGGAGAAAATTTCACCCGAGCAATGAAGAAAGAGAGGCCCCCGGGTTACACATCTGACTTCAATTCCACTCTTGTCAGGTAGACACAAAGCTGAGGGGCACACACAGCAGCAGAAAGAAAGACGGAAAAGCAGACAGAAAGAGAAACAAATAAAAAAGAAAGAAAAAGAGAGAAAAGAACAAAAAAAACATCATTTTGGTAGTTCTCTGCAAATGATTCTGACATTTCCCCAAAACTCAACTAGCTGTAAACAAATCATCTCATACACCAAATTTGAAAAGATTAGCCTAATTAACATAATTAAAACATATTAACATGATTGCAATAAAGACTTCTTTAGCGTTTGTGACAAAATTAGGGCTCCACGATATGGTAAAAAACAAAAAATCTGATATCGGCCTATTGCAGCTATATCGGTATTGGCATGTATGTTGTCAGATATGATTGTTTTTATTTGGTAGCTTTATAGGCAGAATTTTATGTACAATTGATAATTTTTCTGAATATACTTTTAATATATACATATATTTTGCATTATTTTGTGTTTTTATTATTCATAGTTATTTATAATTATTCAAAACACTGGTGAGAACAAAGTCTAAGTTTATGGTAAACTGAAAAAATATCCTGCCTCCATTACATATCTTTGCAGAGGGATCATTACAAAAAATGCATATATATATATATATATATATATATATATATATATATATATATATATATATGTTCTATATTCTGTTTATAGATACATTCTATGTTGTGTATAAAGAATATTGGCCAATATATTTATATCAGAGGTATTTTTACCCCCTAATATCGATATTGGCATCAGCCAAAAAAGTCCAGTGTGTGTGTATTAGTGTGAATGATCATTTTTGCATCACAATTTTCATTTTCACTAAAAAAAACAACAAAACAAAACAACAATGAAAAAAACAACAACATTAAAATTACATTTATGTGATCTCTGTTTTACCAAACAAACATGTTTTCTTCCATCTTACGTCAGTCTTGGCCTACAGGATTTATAGGCCAGGGTATCTCTGCAGAACTACAGTGTTTTGTTATAGTGCTGTTTTGTCACACATATTTCCTTTTTAAAAAAACTGCAACTTCTGTGATTTGCATGCCACACTTGTGCATATTGCAGTTGTGATATTTCAATTAATTGTACAGCCCAAGACAAAATAATTCAGCACATGCTGTTAATATTCAGTATGTTGATAGATATGCCTTCTACAGTCAATCTGGACATTTCTGTCTTATGAAACAGCTGCCTGCTGCTGTTTTCACTTTAAGGTCTGTCAATAAAGAAATGGCTTGTTCAGTCCATTTTATGGGCCAAAACAAGCAGGGATATTAACCTTGACAGTGTATTTATGTCCTTAACCTTTGACCCCCCCCTTTCGCCCACCTAGTTGTTCCACAGGGCAAATAAAAAAAACAGTCTTTGCCCTTTGTGTGTTCATGTTCCGCAGCTTTGATTATGTGTGTTTGTGTGTGCCTGCTTGTGTGAGTGAGTCTGAATTTTGCTTATGTATGATGCATCTGGGGAAAAAAAAAAAATTACATGCACAGCAGAGGTTACGGAGTGATTCCTCTCAGGTCTATTTGAGAGAATAATGTTGACTGCTGATAGCGGGGCTTTGATCCGTAACCTATTGTGAGTGTAAAATCAGAAGTGCTAGGCATTTTCTTTGATAATGCTGTGGTAAATAAATTCCACATCTCAGTTGCTTATCATATTGCATGTAGGTATGGATCCAAAGGTGCTGGCTAAGACTGGAGTGCAGGTGATTGTAAATGGCTTGAGCTGAAGATTTTTCACACTGGATTATTGCTGTGTACTGTGATCCAGATTTTGTTGCCCTTTAGCCTATACGCTGTAAAAATAAACAATTTGTTTTAATTTAAAAAGACTTAACATTTTAAGTTTACTGAATTTTAAAGACAAAATTTTATACTATTTTTGTAATGATTCAAAAGAAATAAAATTTTCTAGTTGAATAAACTATATATAAATTCAGTTGTTCATGGGAAACATCTTCAATAAGCTTAAGATATTAACTGAACTGAACTACAGAACTCTTCAGTCATGCTAACAAACATCTATAACATTTAATATTCATTATAATTTAACTTTTAATTAACTAATTCAATACTAACCTTAATTGTGGTTTGCAGTCTTTGCATGATTGTGAAAACAAACAACCATGACTTATCATAGAGTGTATTAGAGATACACTTTTATTCAAGGTAACAGTGCTAGCCGTTGCTAGCTAGTTGCTATACTCTGGGAAGACAGCGGGAGAGTGAGCAGGGAAGTCTGCTCACATTACTAAACATGATAATAATGTAAAATGAACTTTCATATTACCTCATTTCTGCCTGTGTCATGTCATCATGTCATGACTTTCATTAGCTATGGTGGTTGTTTAAAAGTGAAAGTAATAACTCCCATGATCCCACACTATGACAGCATCAAACTATGTCTGTTGTTATTGTTATATATTGTGAGACCCCTAGCTGCAGAGTTTGCATATTGTGCATTTTAAATATAAATAAATGTAACTGTAAATTAGCTAACTTGCTAGCTAGCTAATGGCAGCAATGGTTAGCAGCAGTTAGTAGTTATTTTAGCAACATTAAAGCTATCCATCCATTATGAAACTCCTTAAATCACAGAGTCACAATCACAATGCATGCTGGGAAGATTGTGCTAATTAGGTTTCTTAAGAAACTTAATTTAATGAGTTGATTGAACTGTGCAGTACATTCATTCAACTCATAATTTCAAGTCAAAGACTTCAGGTTAGAAAAACTCATGTTCATGTGTGTTTATAAGTGTTCTGAAGATAAATTAAGATTGTAAGTTTAATCTGAAGAAATAAAACTTGTATATTTATATTAAATTAATGAGAAATGATGAGTTGATTCCATTAAATTCCTGTATGATTTTTACAGTGTACTTTATTTATAGATGTTAATACACAGCCTAAGTGATTGCCTGTATGTTTTTTTTAACTTGTCTACTATTGCACCTGACAGGCTGCGGGTATTATTGGGGTGATAAGTCGAAGTTAAGCAAGCCAGAGTGCATCTGCACTTAGTGTTTTTACCTCATATTATCCGTGGGACTAAGCTGAGGTGCTCTGGGAGTATTTAGTGCTCTGCTGTGCTTGTTGGAATTATTACCGAGGCTCAGTGTTCTTCATCCCCCCACCCACAACCCCCCCGTTAGAGAGCACGAGAGAGGCAGCGACAGAGAGGGTGAGGGAGAATGAAGAAAAGGGTGAGAGGTAGAGGGAGTCCTGTGTTGTTGGCAACCACAGGCTATATCTGGGCAGTCTACAGAGACAGGCACGCTTTGTCTCTAGCGTCATTTGCAGCTTAAACAAACAGGTGTGATGCAAGAGGCTCTCAAACAAACACACCGTTGCTCTTCAAAGTGGAGACAGGAAGAGATACCGGGCAAGGGAAAGTGAAGAAATAATGGGGGAGGCATGGGCAGTCAAGGGGAGAAAAGCGCATACGTAGACGGGAGTTGAGTAGAAGTAAAAGTGTTCATTTTACACTGAATTTAAGTTAAATCTGAGAGTTTTTCTTAAACTTTTCCCTCATATTTGTAGGTGTTAGCCCTATGTTTTCTTCATTTTAGCTTTCACAGTTTGGAAAATAAATTGGTCCTTGTGTTTTTTTTTCTCACCTCTACTAAAAATGTCTGTTTTCTCTCTCTTTCACTCTAGTGCTGACAGCCTCTTACCTTCTCTACTGCTTCATCACTCCCTCTCTCTCTCTGTGGCATTGTCACTTGAATCAGAAGTTGAGTGCTGGCTAAGTGAAGGGGTACACAGCGAGTCTGCTCTAGACAGGCCTGAGTGGTGCTGCACTGCTTTGCTGCCTTTCTCCACAGAGCCTTGATTCGGCCCCCACTGATAGGGGACCCAGGCATTACTCAGCCCCCCTGCTTGCCTGATGAGCAGCATCTCTAATCCCTACAGATGTTAACCCTTAGAGCCTCTGTCCTTAACTGTGATGTCCTTTCAGTCGATAAAGCGTTCACTCGTTTTTGTACATTTTAATGATGTCCTGTTGTCCTTGCTTTCCATTTCCTCCATCATAAACTCAAATCTTGACCTCTCTCTTTTTTCTTTTTACATGTCCAGCATGTGGAGCATTGTACGAAAACAAAAGAAAAAAAATATGGAATGCCATTTAGGTCCTTATTAATTTAATTACATAAATTAAAGTAATTACATACATAAATAAATAAATATGCCTATGAAATAATTAAATATACCTGTGAAATCAATTAGATATAAATAAATGTAAACATATTTTAATTGAGCTCGCTAATGGCAGCTACAGTTACCAGCAGTTAGTGGTCATTTCCACATTACAATGTTTAAAAATTGCTAGACATAAGTATGCTATATATTTTGTTGATTTGTGTCCATTTTATAAACGTTTCTAACAATGTTCAAACACAAAGAAATACACAATTTATTCAAAGTAACAGTGTATTTCCTGCGAACTGTTGCTACCTTGTTGCTAGTTGCTGCTTCTTGGTTACTTCTGGGAAAACACGGGATACATCGAAGAGTGAGAAAGGAAGTCAGCATGACTGAACATAACATGACTAAAACATTAATATTGCCTTGTCCATGAACATGATTTATGCCTAAGTTACATCAGAGAGATTTTCACCAGCTATGGTGGTAGTTTAAAAGGGAAGGTAACAACTCCCATGATCCCAAGCCAAATCATGGCGGCATCAAACTACGTATTTTGTTATTGTTTTAAGAGAGAGCGAGAAAGACACATATTGTGCATTTAAATACATACTAAATGTAATAAATATAAATATAAATATAAATTAGCTAACTGAGCTCACTAGCTAATGGCAGCTCTATCTAGCTCTAAATCTATCCATCCATCAGGAAGCCCTGAGAGTTGAGGCAGAGCAGGATTCCAGAGGTGTCAGAAGCCAAACTTGGCAAGAAAACAACCTCTGTACAGTATTCACTGGCATCAAACTGTCCTCTGTCGATCTCGGAGGCTGTGTGGCTTTTGTCTGAATTTGTGAGATAACCATGCCCCATTCATTTGGAGATAAAAAAAAGAGCTGGGAAATAAATGTGGCATCAGGAAATAAAAGTCCCCTGAAATTAATAAATGTAGTCCTTTGAAAAACATCCTTTAAATAAAAAAAATAAATAAAACTACATTAAGTCATTTACATTTTTATATTTACATTATTGGATATATTTATTGCCTTGTGAATTTGTGTTAGGGGAGGGAATATACATATAGTGTATAATTAAATTTGTTCATCTTGATGTAAAATATTTTTCTGATGATCAATTGACATAATATGCAAACTGCCAAGAAATCCATTAATACTAGATTGAGGAGAGGCATGGGCCACTTTTTCTGGGCTTGCCCCCAATGTGCGCTACAGGGCTGCAGATGAGTTCTACTCCTCGCAGCCAAGCCGGGATCAGAGAGGATGGTGTCCGGCTTTAAATATATATGTAAGGAGATGGGACGTTAGTGGGCTGTATGGGTGTGGAATTCAGATTCAGGAATGAGTGCCACATAAGTTAAGCAGCAAAGACAATCTGGAGCTTGATGTAGGACCCAGTGTCAGCTCAGCCTCTCAATTATCCTCATTATTACAGAATGTCCTCATTTTGTAGATACTCTCACCTGCAGTGATATATCACAGACACCAGATTAGACTTGCTATGGAGAGATGGTGCGTTATACAACCCCAAACATTACTCATCGCAACCATAAGACAGAGACAAAATAGTAGGCAGTAAAACAACAAGCGTACATCACAGGCCTAATTGATGCTCTAATGCAAAGCATCATCCAAGCAGACAGACGGAGAGAGGGTGCAGGTTCTCCTTTTCACACATCCTGAGCTCTCAGGCTCAGTAGAGGTTATTTTAGTGGAGGTATATGAGATATAATGATACGTCAGTGAGATCTGCTGGGACAAGAGGAGCAGGTAGTGCAGTAGAGCAGAGGGCTGATTTATGGGCAGGATAAATGATGCGGTGGGTGTCTGCCTGTGTAATAGCACTGTGCTCTGCACACCACACTTTCACTCAGCTGTAGTTTATAGTGTGATGTGTGATGGGGATAAATGTCAGCTTGGCTTATCTAAGAAGATCTGATATGACTTTAAACTGGCTCCTCTCAAACACTTTGACATGTGTTGAAAGGAAAACTGTTAATGGCACATTGACAAAATGGGAGCTGAGATTTTGAAAATTGTGCCGCATTGTTCATAACAAGTGCATAACTGCACAACAAGGATTCATCATTGGCTATGTTTAACTTGCCATTAGGGCTTCTCTCATCTGTCATTCGTGATATTAAGCAGATTTTCTCAGCAATATTTATTCTTTTGATATTCATAAGATTAAACATATGAGTTGGGTTGAAAATGAAACCAAACAACACCAGATGCTGCTACTCTGTATTAATAGTTGAAGCAATTATTGGTTTGAAAGCTGCAGTATTCTCTTTTCACTCAGTTGGGCTATTAGAAAAAAAAATGAAAGAAATCTACCCACCACAGTGGAAGCTGAGCCAGAGAAGCTTATTTGCCTCTGTATCTATGGGGCAATATTGAAACAGTGTGGGGTGAAAAGTGGATTCCTGTTGCTTGCTCTGAGCGTGATCTTAGAGGAGCGCACATTATTCCCACACATTTTGTGCAGTGCTTAGCAGTTAACCTCAGGCAGGTATAGTCTTACTGTATATACAACATGGCGATGCTGGGATGCTTGGCAGCATATTAACCACAGTATTAAGTGAAAACAGCCCGTGTTATGTGAAACAGTAGATGTGTTCCCTAAGACTGATTGATCAGAGTCCAAGTAAGAGTGGGCATGCTGTATGTTATTAATGTACTACAGCATGTTAAACATGAAAACCAACTCGCTAAGTCTCTCTAAGTGCTTGTAAACTGTTTGAAGGAGAGATGCGCAATAATATTGGCACATCATCGATATCGTCCGATAAAATGGAATATTGCAGCCCAAAATGAAACTTTTTGCCAATACGACAGGCCAGTAAGATGATGGTGTAATTATTGGGATGGCTCAATACCACTTTTTCTTGTCTGATACTGATATTGATACCCCCAACTTACTGTCTCGCCAATACTTAGACAATCCAATACCATCTTCTTCCTTCTCTTAATTATCTAAGCTGTTAATAATACATTTGTATGGATTCACTGTGCTGAACATGGCCATCTAAAAAAGATCACGCTAAAATGACATGATGACAGCTCTGCTGACACGTTTCATATTCATATTCTTACTGCTTGTTCATGTGGCACGTTGCTCATTTGTGTTACATGTGTGTTATGGCATGTTGCTCAAAGTTTGGTTAAGCATTTACGTGACAGTTTAGACTCATGGATCAGATTGGATTATCATGGATGCAAATTTTGTGAATTTTCCTGAACCAATAATTTAACAAGTTAACATTAATAATTAATAAGATACAAAATATGTCATTTTTTTTCTCAGTTTAAGGTGTGTTTAAACAGCTCTACCAGCACATTAGTCATGAAGCCAAAGCAATTTAAATGCACAGAATAATAAAACAATAAGGCTCTCACTCTCCTTGTTCAGTAGCTCCACCAAACAAAACAGTGTCAAAAAAACAAAGCATACATTGTCAGTTAATACATTTTTAATCAGTTAAATTTTTAACGCCAATTAACCAATTAATGATTAATGATCAACATCCCTACCTGATATCCTCTCCAGTGATTTTGGCCAGTAACAGACTGATACCAGTACAGAGTATCGAGTCAGCGCATACCTAGTTAATTATGCATACGTGAGGGGACTAGGTCTGCAGTGTGGAGGTTTTTTTGAAACTACAGATTTAATTGCCCAAAAGTTGTCATCCTGATCATTAAGGCGAATTTGTGAAGAGCAAAAAGAAACATTATCAATGAAAAAAACCTGTCAGCAGTATTTTATTTTATTTTTTTAAAATTTTGGTCAGTAAAGTGTGTTGAAAAACACTCTATTTTATGTCTGCATCTGAAACTTTGGCCATCATGATGACAGTAGTCATAACAATATGTTAATTCCACTACTGGAAAGACTTTATGTTCTCTGCAGTTTGGTGGAAACAATATGCACACGCTATATCAATATCTGAATCTGTGTTGACCAGCCAAAATCAGTTTATTAGGTATATTGGCAAAAAAAAAAAATATATATATATATATTTTCAAATTGCAATTAATAAAGGACAGCAGGAGAAAAGATACTCTCTGTGTGTGTGTGTGCTTGTGTGTTGAGTGTGCACATCCATACAAAGAGAGAACAGATATTGAAACTGTGGTTTTGAATAGTGTATTGACAGCATCTCCGGAAAGGTTTGTGGGTTTCCCTGGGGGGATGTGAGGATGAGCAGGTGTGAACACGGGGATTGCCGTTTTTCTTTCCCAAGGCCTTGCCCCTTGTACCGTGTGTACAGCCCTGCCTCTAACAATTGGCAAACAACAGACTATGGATTTATTCTTACACCAGTACTTTTGCTTTACCTACAATAGAGTAAAGAATTATTTTCAAAGGTACGCTGGTCTGTTACTAACACACACACACACACTCACACACTGATATCTGTGGCTAGTGGGGGTGATGAAGTGCGTGTTTATCATATAATCCACTCCTCTCTTGTTGTTTGTACGGTAATATTGAAATTAAAATCAGTGGGTGCCAAACACTGCAGATGACCTGGTAGTCTTGCTTTCCTTGCAGTTTTGCTAGCTAATTTCTGTGCCTTGGCCTCCCTCACGCACCCTGGTAATGAGAAAATGTGCTGTTGTCTTTGTTTACTGAGCCAGTCTGTCTGGCTGCAGCTCTTCACATTGTTTGAATATAAACAGGAGCAAAATTATTAGCTCACTTGGAGTGTTTCTGCTAAGTTACACGAGCATACAGCATGTAGGCCAACCCTAGAGCTCCGTGCACAACATACATACATTTAGCACATGCACCAAACAGCGTCTGATTGCTGGAAAATACACACGAATGTTAATTGCTGTAATCAGACAGGCCAAATGCAGAATTCTAGATGATTCCCCCAGTATAATGTCTGACGTATGAGATAATGGAGCTAATGTTTGCTTCTTTTTTTTACAGTGTTGATAGTCAATACTAATAAAACCTGCTTGTAGTTAAGAAGGAGAAATGTGTTTGAGGTCGAGCCTAAATGTGTTTGACAGTTTCAAGACAAACTTGCATTATGGGTTTTGTCTGCATATTGATCGTTTATACACATATGAACCACAAATCGAGACTCATCTCACAGTAGATAGACTTACACTGCCAAGATGATGTGTTGAGCCAGGCATTTCAAGGAAACGGCTGACTTAGGATTTAAAATCTTTAATAATTTTGCAACTTATTTTTGTATGGAGATGCCTCATTTTGAATATGGTTGACTTATTGGAGAGGAAATTTGCCTGTCAAGATGATATCAGCTTTCTTTTAATATATATCCACAGCTGTTTCTCCAGGAAATTGCTATTTTATTTATTTATTATTTATTTCTTGGTTTATTAGATTTAATAGACTTAGAAAATGAAAAGCCTTTCATACCATATGACAGACCCCTAGCAGATTTCCTTTTTCTCTATTGTACACACACTAGAGATGAGCCGTAGATAATGGTCAAAAAATTAGATTTCCAGACTTGGAGGCCTCGACTGGTGTGCAACTTAATTGTGAGGGAAAAAAAACCTACAAGATAAGAAATGCCAACTTTTGGCACTAACCCTCACATCTGCTGAGCCAGCAAATCCTGAAAGTCTGATCTCAAAATTTAATCAGTATGGCACAACAGGGCCTAAAATCCTGGCTTAAAGTTTTGTTTGTAAGAACAGGTTTAACACTGTTAGAATCGACTGTTAGAAAGTGTTAGGAACATTTACCACAGTCTTTGAAGCAACATCCAAGGCACATTTTGTTCAATACTCAGAGATGTGGAAATGCAAACTTTAGGTTATAATTTTGGCATTAACTCGATATAATGTGTTGTTGTAGCCTTTTTGTGGATTTTTTTTTCTCACAATCTGCCATTTTCACTTTTTTTTTCTTAGCTGCAAGCTTAGTTTCACCCTTCCATCATCAACCTGATAAGCACCACAAGAAGTCATGTGGTAGTGATGCTGTAAGCCAAAATAGTAGCAGGCTCAATGTGAGAAAATCCATTTACAGCCCTCTTAGTTTGATAAAAATATTGATACTTGGTCCAAGTGCATCGATGACATTAGGCAAGAGGAAACGTTGTGATATTGTAATATAACACCATATTGATTTTTTGTCCCAACCCTGTTTAACGCCCTCATTTGGAAGTAGAATGAAGAAGGAAATGAATGGTCCGACAGTACTTAAAGGCCCATTTTACCGATTTTCAATCTGGGTCCTATCATTTAAATCTGACATGTAAAAGTCGGGCTCTGGAGGTTCTCACAGTGGTGAGAACCCCCAGAGCCTGACATCACTGCCTCTGGTGTGACTGAAGCCCCCTTTACACTGGACAAAAACCCCACTAACATCTGGGTTTTGTCTGCAACGGGAAAAGGTACAACCGGCATTAAGTCTCGTGTCAGTGACTCTGCAGTGGCCACGGGTAATAATTGGCTCCAGCTCCAGATTGGCAGTGATGTACGCATGACACCCAGGTGGACATGCTAATTTTCACTCCTTTTCACTAACTCTTCTGCTCCTTTTTCATACACGTGCTGCTTGGCTTGACTTGGTTTCACATGGTTTGTCAGCCCAGCACAGTTTGTACCCACTTGAATATGTGTATTTAACTGATGATGAGCTTGTCTTTAGAACAGTGGATAAATATTATTTCCTGTGAATTCTTCGTGAAAAAAGTCCCCTGTCATTTTGTTATCTAAAAGCTTTTTATTATGAAGTAGCAAAATCAGAAAATGTTGGGTTTTTTTTTTGAGTAAAATAAAACAGATACCTGAAAGTAAAAACAGCTGTGCAGTTCAGAAACTAAATATAAAAACTACAGAGATTCGGTTAGAAACTACAAAAGTACAGAGAGCTGATCACTCACAGACTTAAAAAAAAAACTTTTTCTCTGCTCTCCTGTACACACATGAGCTGAGTCACAGCTTTCCAGTAACACATCAGAAAAACAACAACCATAAAGTCAAACAAAAAGGGGCATTCAGCTATTTTTAGTGAGTTTAGCTTTTTTGAAAAAATCTGCAAAAAGACATTAGTCTGTATTTTATTCTATGATGGGGTGTATTTAGTATAGTTGATATAATAAGCTAGCAGCTGCCTCTCTGTAGTTAGGTTACAGCTCTAGTTCTGTTTCCTTTGTGTGTTGACATTTAATGTTACCAAACTTTATGCCATATATTAAATGCATTAACAATGTTTGAAAACTATAAAATACATTTCAAATGAAAGAGTTCATATTTGTGTGCATGCGTGTCAAAATATTTACGCAGGGCGTGTGTTAATGAGTGTTTGGGTGACATTTGAGTACGAGTGAGGGTGAATGTAAATCGCTTTTTTATTGCATTATCTACACTGTCTTGTCTTTATCACACATGTTGGGCAGAATTTCCCTTAAGGGATAATAAAATGTCCTCTTATTAGCCATGATAATTTTATTTTTCCATGTGAATATAATTCTCTGTTTGTTTGTGAAATTCCACTTTCAAAGTTTAAAAATAAAAGCTGGTTATTTTAGAGCCCTGAAACATTTGCTCTGATATGGTCTCTTTTTACTTGTGTCATCTGTTAAATTATCAGGGGACCGAATTTATCAAGTTTGATTTGCCAATCTCCCAAGATTCACCTGCTTTTCCCGTTCAGTGAGGTAAAATCTCAGCGTCCAAGCGATGTCAGATGATGATATGATACCCAGTAATACCACAGAGAACAGACTTTATGGCTCAGTTTCTTGCTTCACTGCTCAGGACTTATTTTATATTGACACAGACAACATCAGCTAAGCAATAATAATTTTGTGATCTAACACTTGAAAATGGTACATCTTTATGGAGCGATGTTGTTTGATATTTCAACCCGGGCCCCTCGGTTTTAAAACTCATCTCTTTTATAAAACAGCTCTCAACCTGCTGTCTCAATCTGGTCTTTTCTGTACTAGAGTCTCTTTCCATGTCATTAGTTGATTCATTTACATGACAGATGCCCTCATGCATGCTGTAGAGAGCCTAGGGGTGCACTGCAGCTGAACACCACCTGCGGTGTGAGTTTGTTATTTGAACCCACGGTCTAGAGTTCCCTTTCTGCCCTTCTCATGAGCACTCAGTGCTGACCCTGACTGGTGCCGTCCTCACACTGAGGCTAACAGTACAGTTAAATTCTCACACTTGAGCTTCTTTTTTTTATTTTTCCAGTGTGTGTTCATGATTGTACGTGTGCACCTGTGTGTAACTGCTATCCGAGGCCAAACAAGCTTGTTCACGGAGCGCCACACCAAAATCTCAATCTCAGGGTAATTTTCAGATGTTAAACATAGTCCAAACGGCCGGCTAAGTTGTAACACTTCACTGCTGATTGGGGTTTAAAAAAAAAGCCAGCAATCATTTTCAATCACGTATAGACATGGTTTTCTTCCTTGATGGTAGGTGGGATATAAATAAGATTGATGCAGATTTCTTGTACTGCAAACATATAATCTGTCTGCATGATAATTTCGAAAGGTTTTTTGACTGCGGTGAACTCAGAAATTCCTTTCGCGTAGCAAAAACAGGACTTGAAGGGCTCTAATGAGTGGTTGGTAGGATGTGTTACAAGATTACTCTGAAAATGTGATCTCTTTGATTGCACATTTCTTGACTCTGAAAAGAAGTTTATGTACTTCTGGGTTCTTGAGGAGTTTGTACAGTAGTGATTATGGGTGGAGAATGACATTTATATGCAATGCAGACACAGGTTGATATGCCACTTACTTGCTACAGAATAGCAGTGAAAAATAACCAATCCAGTTGAACTATAAAAAGCATCAAAGAGAGCAAGGGGTGGTATGGATGGTATGATGGCTTTATGTGTTGGTGTTCAGGCCATTCAGGTCGTTTGAGGCTTCTGGCCGAAAGGGCAAGTGGCCCGTTGCCTTAGAACTAGGGCTCCAATGTGCTACCATATTTCTAGTTGGAACAGGCTGTAGTAATCCAACTTAGCCCTTTGCAGGCTTATGGTAACCAAACAGCATTCGACATCAACCATGGAATTTCTTCAAACTTGGCAAAAACGTCCATTTGGACTCGAGGATGAACTGAGAAGAATTTGGTGGTCAAAGATTAAGGTCACTGTGACTTCACAAGACATATTTTTAACTTAAGAATTTGTGTGCCAAAATTTTACATATTGTCTAATAGGATAAAATGATGAAGTGATGATGTTGTCCAGAAGGTCAGAGGTCAACTTCACTGTGATGACATAATGTTCTGTAAGAGTGTAGAATACTTCCATTTTGAAAAAACCCCCCAAAAACAAATCAAAAACAAACAAACAAACAAAAAACACACTTAACACAAACTCCCTCAGAGGTCGTTCATGGTTGGCACTGAACAACTGCGAGATGGTAACTGTAATTTAGACAGAAATTTACATTTGGGCCACCAAAATGTACTTTGACCACCAAATTGAGGGGCTCAGTACCGTGAGGTCAGTGCATGAAAATATTTATGTCTATCCGTGTTAAACCAGAGAAGGAAGGGCAGACCTTATGCACTGTTTCCAGACAGCCATCTTTGCCCATGCTTTGTCACTGTCGCTAAGGAAAAATAGATGAGAGGATTCACTGCCTCCCCTTGAAAGGGGCAACCACTTAAGAGATGAATAGACTGATTGATTAAGCATGCACATGCAATTTTTACACTGCGCAGACACCTAAAGGTGAGTGGTGAAGTCTATAGATAGTCACCATGACGATGTATTTGAATAAATGTACTGATTCATGTTAGGGATTTCTTGATCTGGGTATTTTTGTGGTTATGTTGGTTTAGGTTATTATTGTAAGCAGACTAGAATTTTTATTTTTAAAGCGACGTTAAGTCACTTCAGTCACAGGAAGCTTTAAATGGACAGCTGACCCCAAAATCAAAAATATGAGTTCTAGAGACATCGGCTGTGGAGATGTCTGCCTCCTCTTGAATATAATGGGACTAAATGGCACTCAGCTTGTGGTGCTCATAGTGTTGAAAAATTCAACTCTACTGTCTCGTTCAAGAAATCATGACCTGATTACTCAAGATAACTCACAGGCCTTGTTGTGAGCAGTTTCATGTAGGAGTTACTTTCTGTCTAGTAGAAAAAAAGTAGTTCTGGTAGATTCTACCGTAGAAAGAAAATAGTCCCTACATGAACTGCACACGTCAAGGTTTATGGATTATCTTGAGGAGGGCTGCAGCTAACGACTTTGATAGTCGATCACTCATCATTATTGAAACCATTATCGACTATATGCCCAAAAAATACAACTCACGTTTTGAATTTTTTAACCCGAGCTTGTGGGAAACAGAGACACAGAGATTAATTGTGCAGCACAAGCCGAGCACCACCTAGTTGTATTATATTGGAGAGAAGACAGATGTCTCCAAAGCTGATATCTCCAAAACTCACACTAAAACAATCTGGATGGATAAATAGCACTACAGGTAAGAGGAAAAATATGTATTTTTGTCATTTGGGTGCACTGTGTCTTTTCTAAGGTTCTTCCCTTCTACAAACACCATAGTGCATAGTGGTCTATCTGTAAATTGACACTGTGTTTTCCTTCTGTGGTTTAGAAGCTTGATGTACTGAGATAAATCTACAACAAACCCTTAACTGATCATGCAGTCTTCTCAGTTGTTCCCAGTGTTCTTTTGAGCATCCATATAAGTGAATTTTAATGAGTTGTTTGAGATTCAAGCGTATGTCCTTTAAAGTATGCTTAATTACATGCCCCACTTAAAAAAAAAAAAATCAGTTACAGTTACTTAATTTTTATCTGATTATACAATCCAAGGAGGAACATATACAGTCATTTGATGATGACAAATGGCCAATGAATGGAGGGTATTGGCTTGGGACAGGGATGAACTTGCACTGCAACAAAGACACTAGCCTGTCCCTC
The DNA here is from genome assembly GCA_027495735.1 of Lutjanus campechanus. Taxonomy (NCBI): domain Eukaryota; kingdom Metazoa; phylum Chordata; class Actinopteri; order Lutjaniformes; family Lutjanidae; genus Lutjanus; species Lutjanus campechanus. Next base: position 25,433 of record JAJHUR010091107.1, read on the forward strand.
TGCCCGCTAGGTGAGCTGTGTTAATGTAATGGCTGCATCCCTCCAGGGGGTTGATGAAGCCGTGCCCTACATGTATTTCCAGAAGAGTGAGTACCAGAGCCGGTGCACACACAGTATGTGCTACACTGCCACCGTAACACCCAGCCTCCCTAGTTTGCTCCATCAGCCACCTCTCTGTAATCTCAGAGCTTCAAAGCTCCTTATTGTCCTTCCCCACATAAACTCAAAGTCACTTATTTTCATGAGTCATCCCACCCTGCCTCTTGATAGAATTCCTGCTGTATGTTATCTTTTTCCTCTTCCTCCGCTTTTCACTGTTTATTTACACACCACTGGGGCTGCTGTTTTCTGAAGTGTTCCCAATGATAATGACTGCTGCAAGATAAGGGTTATTTTTAGGACAATGTGTTTGCATTTTACAGAGTACTGGGGAAGCATTTTTTTGTTGTAGATTCACTGTACACAGAGCTGATTGCCATTCAGTTCTGACACAGTGTTTAACGATATACTGTACAGGACAGCCAACATTTTATTAGTCAGCACAGGACTTTTAGATGATTTTTTGATGACCATAAATATTGATTCAAAGCTTTCAAGTTACCCAGCATCAAGGGCAACGGAAGCAACTGCAAAAACCCGACTGTTCTTTCTTTCTTCAAATACATATTTGCACAAGAGCTGCTCTCTCTTATCTCCCAGCTTCAGTCTTTCTGTTCTGTTCAACTTCATTTGTAAAACCGCGATGTATTTAGACCGTCTTGTCCTGGAACAAAAAAGCAGGCAGTAATTACATCTCGTTTAGACCCCTGAAAGACACACGTTTGATAGGTGATCCCTAAAGCTGTTAAATCTTTTCTTTAAAGCGACAGACAGACAGAGCGGCTGCTGTGGGAATAGCACAGGGGCCTACCATGATGCAGTCATCACCAACACAGCTTAATCGAGCCAATTCAAGCGGGCTATTCTAGGACACAATAGAGGGGAAAGTGCAAAAGTGGGTTGTGTTAATTGAGTGTGTGGGCTGGATGATTTTTTTAAATGGCCCTGTTAATTGTTCTTTAAGGAATGGGTCCCCAATTGGTGCACTCGGCTGTGGCTTGTTGTGCTACCCGGGGCACGGCTGGCAGTGCTTATTAAGAGGGCTGTGAGAGCGGCTCTCTCCAAAGTGTCATCAGCGAGGTTCGGTATTTATTGATGCTTTCACATTAATCAGTCATTCCTACCTGAGAGGATGCATGCTGATAAATGTATTTTATTTTATGGAAACATGATCATCTCTATCAACAGCACACAGATATACAGAGTGGCTCAGTCACTGGCTAAGTCAAGATGTTTTAAGTGGCTAAGTGGAGAAAGTTGACATTTCTAAATGCACCACATCTTGGCACAGTTAGGGTGTAATGGTTCACGTGTTTCTCCCAAGCTGATGGTACAGGATGTTCTGTTTGGTGCTGGAGTTGGTTTGTTTCAGTTAATAATCAGTGACAATAATTACCAAAACAAAACACAGAAGGAAACGGGCACGAGTAGTAACTTCAGTTTAAATGGCAGTGCTTCACATTACAAAGCTGCATGTTGCGTTTGCTTTACAGTCAATGATTGACACTAGGTATGGCAGACATGAGACAACACTTGACTTAAAAAACAGTACGAAAACAGTAAAATCAGCATTATTTCAAAATTGAAGCTGTAAGCTTCCAAATGAGAACGATCATTTCAGGTGTTCCAAGTTCTAAAGTTAACAGGTGCAAATAAATGCCAGGCTGGTTTTGATGCCTCCTGCTCCGTATTTATAATTTATTTGTTTATTACTATTCTTATGCGTTTTTGACCCTGAGGGCATAACACTGTCGCCCAACTAGCAGGAGTTACAGTATAGTGTAATTATAAATAATTGGCCTTTGCGTGCCCAGCAGAAACAGAGCAAAATAGGCATCCTATCCTCATCATATACTGCACATACTGTACTTTTTTCTCTTCAGTCATTGTTTCATTTCAAATAATATCCTATTACTTACAGGCTGCATTATACATTTGTCAGTTTGCAAAAAAAGAAAAAAAGGATTCTAAAGGGATGACCGTGTTGCTTTGTAATTGCTGGATGTTTAAGTGGCTGAATGTTTGCTATTTGGCCTTATGAACTTGAATGTGTGTAATAATTCAGAGCTGTGTTGCTGTCGATTCGCCTCCTGGTGGTCAGATTGCACTTTATGTACCTTTAATTGAGTAAGACCACAATTTATCAGCTTTCCTTAGCTTGTTGTTAGAATTTCCTTCCCCTTAAGCTTTTTTGCATGTGGATCTGCATTATGGATCAGCAGACAGGCATTGGTAAGCTTTCTATGTATCCCTATAACAAATTCCACAGACTGTGATCATGTGGCCACCAAAGTGTAGATAAAAGTCTTATTTTTATGAAAGAGGGTGTTGCTTGTAATCTTTCCTTAGGTCTAGCTAACAATGTTAGAGTAGAAATCTCCTCTGGCAAGTGTCCTTGTGAACCCTGCTCCACAAATGGCCTAGCCATGGAAAAAGAGTTATATATAGAAAGTGTGGGTGATGCTGGTAGCTCTGGTGCCAGCAAGAGTTGCATTTGTGTCTTAAAGTCACCCGCTACCTATGAATGATTAACTCCCACAGACTCAGTGCAGCACCTGAGGAAAATACAGACACACACTTGTAAACAATGATATCACGCCTTCATTGCTCCATTTGTTTCAAAGCTAACCACCGCTAGCACATTGGGGGAGATTCTTTTTGCCATAAAGGGCTTCAGCACAACTCTTGTGAGGCTCTCTGTGTCAGGAGGCCTAATTACACCTACCAAGACTCATCATCTTAGATTAATGAATCTTCCTGGCCACTGCAGCCAGCCCTTGCTCTGTATGTTGCCAGGGAGTTCACCGTTTTCTCTGACCCTTTCTCTGTAGTTACAGGCAAATGGAGCTATAAGCTATCATTGCTAAAGTACGCAAGGTACCACATCATTCATCACAGACCAACGGACAGAATCCTTAACAGGCTCTAACTCTAGTAGACCCTGTGGGATTCATCGTACGTAAGAAACCCCATTGTTGAGCATTTAATGTAGACTCATTGTCTATTTTGCACCATTAAGGTGTCTTGTGAACAAGGGGGCTGAAGCACTAAGTCAGGCTGTTTTGTTGTAGTCCAAGTCGCACTGCCACTTTGGTTTTGAATTAGAGCCAGACCAATATTTGATTTTTGAGTCTGATGGCAATATGAGGAGTAAAAATATTCTGATATTGATATGTCAGCCAATATTCTTTATGCAAAATATAATATAGAGAATATAGAATATATACATAAAAAATTTGTTTTGCAGTGATCCCTCAATTGTGGTTATCAAACACACATTACAAAGATATGTAAAATCCAAAATGACATGAGTAGGGCTGCAATTTACAATTATTTTCATTGACGATTAATCTGCCAATTATTTTCACAGTTAAACAATTAATGATCTAGTCTATAAAATGAAAAAAAAGCAAATGTTTGACATTTTGCTTGGAAAATGACTGAAATGAGACTAATTTTCTTTCAATCGACTAATAGGATAATAAACTTACAGTACTTACTGTACTGTTGCAGCTTTAGTCATCCACAAACAGCAAACTTTCACCTGTATTTTTAATAATCATAAATAACTATAAATAACTATAAAGATAGATAACACATTTTTGTATTGTTAAAAATATGTTATTATAATCCGTAGTTTTTTCACACCTGAGGAGTAAAAGAGGCCGAGATGTTGTGAGCAAAGATGAAGGATTTAATATTTTATAGCTCTGACCGAACCAAATCTAACTGACATCAGTTCATCAGAAAAACTTCTTTAGTAAACTTTTTTTTAGAGCATTTGCCTAAGAATTGAAATTAAATGCTTTGACAATTTGTCAAGTCAAATATTGGTGTAGTCAATATGATATAGACCAATATAGCTGGATAGATCAATATCGGCTGATGATTTATCAGCCCCGTATATAACATGATCCTTACTATAAATAAAAATTCAAATAGAACAAAAATATATTGCATGTATTAATTTTATATTAAGAAAAAGGATGAAGTGTAATTGAAATGCTAAGCTAAAGCTAAAAAAAATAACAAAAGTCTGCATTATGTTCTGCAATAAAAGTTTTCATGTTGGCGTAACCCATGAACATGTATAATGATACAGATATAGACAGATCGAGCTGGACAGGCCAATATCGGCCAATAATTTATCACCTCCTATATTTATCATGCATCCCTACTATGAATAAAAAACAGAAATAGAACAAAATATATACTGTATATATTAAATTTGAAATGAGAAAAAGGATCAAATGTGCATAAAATGCTAAGCTAAAGCAAAAAAAAAAAAAGAGCAATTGGCATTATGTTACGTTGGAATTTTTTTTTCTTCATATCAGTGCATATTGGACAACATATATGCTGACAGGTGTAGCTGTCATAGTCCAATATTGGGCCGATACACATCAGCCTAACGATACATCTGTCAGGCTCTAGTTTAAATGACCAGTTCATCCTTCTTCTTCCTACTTTGGACAACGGTTATCTGTTGTGGAACCTCTCTGTCTATAAATAACTTGGGTATAGTCAAGAGGGCTTAAACAGTGTGTTTCTCAGTGAAAGAAATAGCTCTATATAAGGGTAGAAGAGGAAAGGGGAAAGCCTGGTTGGGGGGAGGGGGGGTGCTTGTGCAGGTGAAGCTGAGGTTGCCTCCACCATTTCAGCCACATGTCATTATTTAAACTCTTTGTATAGTCCTTTCTGTTGTCATTCGATCTCATCTACCCTAAGTGCTGATTGATTTAGTTTTTTCTCCGAAGGCTGTTGCCATGACATCTCAAGGCAACCTTTTCCTAGAAGGGCATCCTAACCTTATTAATAACCTTATTTCCACTAAAAGACACAGCAAGCTTCTCTTTTGGCTATTAGGGACGAAATAAGGTTTTTTTTTGTAGGATCCTAACCCCCTTTGGCAGGGTTGTGTGTATGTGCTTGTGTGTGTGTGTGTGCGTGTGTGTGTGTGTGTGTGTGTGTGTGTGTGTGTGTGTGTGTGTGTGTCC
>JAJHUR010091108.1:0-14017 GCA_027495735.1 Lutjanus campechanus
GTGTCTCTGCCCCGAGGCAAAGATCCACCTGAGCTGAGGTGTGGAAGAAAACTATTGATTGATGCTATAAAAGGAACATTTCACCTTGATAACTTCTTTACCTTCATGAAATGTTCCTCTCAATGGACGGGTCAGATCCTCTGTGTTTTTCCTCTATTAAACTATAATGAACTAATAAAGTTTTTGTTCTCCCTCTGTCTCTGTGTTCAGGTTGCCGGTCCTGGAGTCCACGGCCCCCTCCGGTGACTTGACTCGGCCTCACCACATAGTGTCGGTGGTCCCCAACCGGCTCCCCCGCTGGTTCACTCTCAGCCACATAGAGACCCAACAGTGTGAACTGGCCTCCACCATGCTCACTGCTGCTAAAGGTACACACACATATTTACACTAGACGGTGGCGGTGTATACGTCTGAGGTCATAAGGGTTTATAGCTGTTTATAGCCTGTAGTCTTGTTTGGGCAGGACTAATATTACCAGGAGACCTCGTGTGATTTAGAAATTAATGCCGATGCGGCCGATCTCACAGCGTGTCTGTTAATGATGTTATGAGCTGCAACCAAATTTCATAACAGTTTTCTGACAACAGAAAACAGTAATTTGCAGCAGATTTTTTACTTTTCAAATTACAGGCGTGGCAGATTGGCATTACAGACGACCTCCGCAGGTATTACAGATTATTAGTGGTCACCAGGCGATATTAGTCCCGTGGGAATACGGCTCTAAAACTGGATCGAGTCTGTGCACCGATCCAGTACCACATAAGTTATTAAACCCAAAACAGGACCCTGCTACTTGCCAGCAGCATTTTTTATTTATTTATTTATTTATTTTAATGCACTGGCATTTGATCTGTACTCTGTCAGGAAGGAAAAAATGGTATCAGAACATCTTCACAGAACTCCTGTGTCACATTTTTGTTCTTACTTCCCACCGTACTCAAAAATAATTTCTAGAAATAGTGACAAATACGATTAAACAGCCTCCTGCATGTTGTACCAATCTCACTTGTACTTTATCGATATGCAGCGTCTCATGACAGAAAACAGCCATATTCAGTTCATTCATATTCACGTCTACAGCGGGTAAGAAAACATATTCAACACCAAAGACTTTTTAATACCTTCTAAGGCCTTTTTTGATGGAAGAGCAGCTCTTTTCAGATCACTCTGGCTTGTGCTGACCTGCAAACAAACAAAGTTTCTCCAGCTCAGAGGACAAAAGCATTGCATTTCTGCTGCACAATTCAAGAACTGGTGGTTTTTGCAGCTCTGACGCGGCTCTACTACGAGCAAATTAAGAAACCGTGAAGATAAGAGTGAACATACATAAACTCCAGACCACAGAGATTCGGTTAGATGCTACAGAAGCACTGAGACGTGAACGCAGAGCTTCCTCTTGTTGTGTGCGGACACAAAACGAACCTGTTGAAATGACTTTGCCTCTTTGTCTCTGTTACCAGGCGACGCTCGTAAACTAGAAACAGTGTTAGAGTCCATCCAGAAGAACATCCACTCTGCATCCCACATCTTCAAACTGGCCCAGGATGCCTTCAAAATCGCCACCCTCATGGACAGCCTGCCCGACATCACGCTGCTCAAAGTGTCCCTGGAGCTGGGTCTTCAGGTAAACAACACACACTGATACACAAACACACACACACATATTTCATATCATGTATGATGCAGTTGCAGAGCTGATATCGTGTTTCTGACAGGTGATGAGAATGACCCTGTCTACCTTGAACTGGCGGAGGAGAGAGATGGTGCGGTGGCTCGTCACTTGTGCTACTGAGGCTGGTGAGTTTAATTATGATCCTTGATTTCACACAGAAAAAAAAACAAAAGGAGCTTCTCTTTTCTTGTTGACGACAGTCAGCGTTTTTGTCAGAAATTACGACGGTCACAAGCAAATTTTATCAGCTGTAGTGAGCTTGCAATGTAATGCTAACTCTGCACATTAGCTGAAAACTCTTCACTTCAGTTTTTAATGTCTCCAGCTGACTTGTTTTAATAGACTTTTTAGATTTAAACATTTTAATCTGCAGAGTAACTATTAGTTATAGCTGCCAAATTAATAAGTAGTTAAGTAAAAGTATAATGTAGCATAAATTCCCATGAAAATTACTTGAATAAATGTAGTTATTTACTCTTCACCACTGGTTTTTGGTTTAAGATGACAGAAACATCACCATCTTCCAGACTTCAGAGAATATATAACTGAATATTTCTTTAGATATGATTGGACAGCTGCTGTTCAGAGGAGAGGGTTTTTTTTTTGCAAATCAGGTCAAAGACCCTTTTTAAAAGTGGATTTCTTCGGAGGGCTCTCAGCGGGAGGGAAGCAAGGGGAAAGGAATGACTGGCAGGGTAGTAATTATGGAAGATTGTGGGCTTTGGGCTGATTAAGTGGGCCTCATGTTTGGACTTGAATACTGAAACCCAGTGGCTGATTTCCCTGAAGTGGACAGGAAGCTGCAGTGTCCAGAGGGACGGAGCCCTGTAGGGGAAAACCCTCCTCCCCAGATGATGTCTTGTGAATGTGGGGGAGTGACAAGGAGTCCCTGTTCCTGTGAGCACAGATTGAATGGACTCATTGAGAACATGCCAGTCGGTGATGTAGAGTGGGGCCAGGCCTTATAATGTCTGAGAATTAGAAATAGAATATCCAATTAGATGGTATAAAGCCATTGTAAGACTGGTGACGCATTTTGTTTGTTGGACTCCACTAATTTTTGAATGAGTTCAGCAGTTCAGCAGGTCAAAGTTTTCCTCAAGTTGAGGTTGAAAATGAAGGTTTTTAGTTGTGACGTCTACATTCATAGTTGTAGATTGATTTTAATGTCTTCAGAGTCTAAAAGGAGCTTTATAATTTTACCAGAAGTGAAGAATTGTTCTTTTTAAAGCATTTTATAATGTATAGACTGCAGCTTTTAAAGGAGAAGTGCTGGTGACAGTTGAGATTTCTATTACTGTCAACAAATCCCATGAAAAAGACCAAAAGCTGGACACTAGTTTTAATCTGACATTACTCAAAGAGGAAGAAATTATCCCATTGTTAAGGGCTATTTTTAGTGTTTCAAAATAAACTCAAAATAGAATTGTGTGTTGTTTATTTCAAGTGTCACCGGACTTATGCTTTAAGGATTCAACTATGGTGTTTCACCAGGGCTTATATAATGAAAGGTCATTATATAATATAGTTAAGTAGTATATTTAGGGAAAATGGAAGCATGTAAAATGGAAAAATTAGAGGACCTAAGATTGAGCCTTGGGGGACACCAAAAGTAACTTTAAAACAGGAAGCAGTTTTTCCTTCACTAAGATCTAAATCTTAAACTAACATTTGTGTTCCTTTTTGTTTTTCTAGGTGTGTTTGCGCTGGACAGCATCATGCAGAGCTGGTTCACCCTCTTCACCCCCACCGAAGCCACCAGCGTCGTGGCGAGCACGGTCATGTCCAACAGCACCATTGTCCGCCTGCATCTGGACTGCCATCAGCAGGAGAACCTGGCCAACTCCGCCCGCACCCTGGCCCTGCAGTGTGCCATGAAGGACCCCCAAAACTGTGCCCTCTCAGCCCTGACGCTCTGCGAGAAGGACCACATTGCCTTCGAGACAGCCTATCAGATTGTACTGGACGCCGCCGCCACGGGAATGAACTACACACAGCTGTTTACAATAGCACGCTACATGGAGCACCGCGGTTATCCAATGAGGGCTTACAAACTAGCAACGTTAGCCATGACTCACCTGAACCTCAGCTACAACCAAGACACACACCCGGCGATCAACGACGTGCTCTGGGCGTGCGCTCTCAGCCACTCGCTGGGGAAAAACGAACTGGCATCCGTCATCCCCCTTGTGGTGAAGAGCGTGAAGTGTGCCACCGTCTTGTCTGACATTTTGCGGCGGTGCACGTTAACGACGCCGGGCATGGTGGCGCTGCACAGTCGTAGGAACTCTGGGAAGCTGATGCCTCTGGACAAGGCTCCGCTCAGGCAGCTACTGGACGCCACGATCGGGGCCTACATCAACACGACGCACTCGCGGCTGACGCACATCAGCCCGCGCCACTACAGCGAGTTCATCGAGTTCCTCAGCAAAGCCAGAGAGACATTTCTGATGGCGCACGACGGACACATCCAGTTCACACAGTTCATAGACAACCTGAAACAGATTTACAAGGGCAAGAAGAAACTCATGATGCTCGTTCGAGAGAGATTTGGTTGATCCAACGACCAGATCGCCCTTTTTACTTGAGTCTCCTTTTTTATCCTTTCTAACTTGAAGTGAAAAATCCTCCTAAAACAACATTCATGCAAATCTGATTCACTGTAAAAGAAAAAAAAGCTGAGAAAATGTATAGTTTCGAGGCGACTGTCTTCACTAGATTTTTGAGTTTTGAATCAAACTTAAATTATGTATGGTGGATTATGTGCTGGACTAGTTCTTGGCCAGGAACAGTGACTTCCTGGAGTCTCTGCTGGTTGCCTGGCAACCTCATGGTGACGACAGGATGAATTCCAGGAAATCACGGCTCCAAATGGAAGCATGCAAAATGGAAAAAAATAAGAGGACCTAAGACTGAACCTTGAGGAACACCAGAATTACCTTTACGGTCAAGTGTGTAAGATTTACAGGGACTTATTGGCAGAAATAGAATATAATATTTGTAAGTATGTTTTCATTAGTGTATAATCATTTCATTAGTGCCTGGCAACTTCATGGTGACAACTGGACAGATTCCAGGAAGTCACGGCCTTCAGCCAAGAATTAGTTGGCACATAATCCCAGTATTGTTTTTTTACACTTAAGTTTTTGTCCAGATTAAACAAACAAAATATAAAGTGTTTATTTGTGAGCTTTAGATGGACAGAGATATGCTAGCTGTTTCCACATTTCCAGTTTTAATGCTAAGCTAAGCTAACTGGCTGCAGTCGCACGTTAAACATACTGACACGAGAGTGGTATGAATCTTCTCATCTAACTCTCAACAAGAAAAAATAGGTAATATATCCCAAAATGTGGAACTATTCCTTTAGCACATCTCGGTACTTTTAGAAGTCACTTTGTTTAATATATTCATATTTCCACACATCGTTGAGGTAACTTACTTTTCTTCTTTAGATAAACTCAAATCTTTGAGTTTTAGAAACCTGCCTAAAATTTGCATTTGAAAAATAATTCACAGTGATTCAAATAGTGCTTGAAATTAAATGGTTGCAATGGAAAATATTGAATTATTAACCATTATTCACCTTCACTTCAATGAGTTTACTCAACAATTTAAAAGAAATTAAATTTTAATGCAAAGTTCAGCCTGTTATCCCCAGAACAAAAGCCCACTTCTCCGAATTCAGTGACTGCCTGTTTTCTGCCTACCAGGCTCCATTAACATTTTGTTCAATTTAACCGTTATAAACATCTACTCCTTCTCAAAGATTATTGATGATTTCTTAAAACTCATAAACAGACACTAAACTCATTTGGAAACCATTTGGCATTAATTTGAACTCTAATAAACGTGAAACGGGCAAACAGTAACACAAGTTAAATAAATTGCAGATTTCTCCTTCATTATTCACTTTAAATTCAAGTGAGTTTACTCAACAATTTCTGAAATTAAATTTTTTGGGTGTTTCTAAGACTCAAAGACTCAAGTTAGTCCAAAGAAGAAAAGTAAAGCATCTCAACAAAACTCAAAAAAATCTGTTGAAGTAAGTTGCCTTGAAATTTTCCCAGCTTTTGTTTTTTTTTCACAGTGTTCCTATGATTTGGCGCTGCGGGGTCGACTGTGAAAAAGTCACGTTCGTTCACAGTGAATATTTCTTTTCATTGCGAGTTGAACCCAGCGTGAGCACACGGACGGACTCTTGGTTGATTTTAGTGTTGGAATTGAACAGCTCGAGATGATAGGAATGAGATGTGAAATGTGTTTTAGGGTAAATTTGAAATTGAAGAAGAAGAAGAAGAAGAAAAAAGACACTGTAAACCGTAAAAGCTGGCGTTGACGTGTATAAAACCATTAAGTTTGCAGAAGGAGAGACGTGTCAACTGGTGGAAAAGTTTGTGTGTTTCCCTTTATATGTATGAAAGCGAGAGAGTAAGAGTTTTACACTGAGTATAAACTGTAAACTTGTCCAGTGGCAAAATGTCCACCTTGCACTCCTCCTACTTCCCTCAGCTAACGTTCACAGCCTCAAAGAGAAGACAAACGGCTTTAAACCAAATGGAGCAACTCCATCTGAAGTGACGAGTACCTCTTTTTAAAAAGGATCCAGCTTTACTCTTTCCTCCTCCTCCTCCTCCCCCCTCCACCCTCCTCCTCCATCTGCTCTGTGAAGTGAAAGAAAAAACAAAGGACTCAACACAAATTCAGAATTCATTCATATTTGTTTCTGATTGTTTTGGCTTTGCAGTGTTGTCTGGAACATCCAGTATGCTTATTTTACAGACACAAGAAACACGACGACGAACTGTCACAGCGCTCGCTCTTGTGGAAACTTTGGCAACTGTCAACATACATTCTCAGGGATTTCTCTTTAAAGAAAAAAAAAAAAGCAGACAAAAAAAAGAACAAAAGAGAACAAAAGCATTTTATTGTCCTGTATATATGAAAGTATATGTCTGAATATTGAAAAAAAAATGTATATGTTAACTAATTTATGACAGAATATTCTATGTAAGGCACAATACTTGAAGCTGCAGTACTTTTTGGTTTTTGAAACAAACAAGAAAAAAAAAAAACATATCAGAAGGACTTCAAAACGCCTTGCATCGCATCAGGGGCCAGTTCGAACCGAAGGACACGCCGGCTGGTTTTTTCTTCTTTTTTTTTTGTTTTGTTTTGTTTTTTTGGCTCTGCAGACATGTAATGAACTGCAGAAACCGGCCAGTTATGAGACAGGAAGTGGGACACGCAAAGTGCGCATTCTCCCGAACACAGACGTGTATTGAGGATTGTAGGAGTCGGGAGAAAGAGGCGACTGTGGAGGCAGAGCGGCGACAACGTAACAGCTGGCGACTGCTGCGATATTCCAGTGGAGTGAAATCTGCCCCTCGTGTCTCCTCCTGCAGTGACTCAGTCACAACAACAAAGCTCTGTTTTTAGTGTCCATGCCTCCTCCTCCTCCTCCTCTTCCTCCTCCTCTTCCTCTTCTTCTTCTGACATCTCGACTTTGTGCAGGACAGAAAGTTGCTCTATACTGTAGGTCTTGACTGTTCCACCTTTTTTAACGCTTTTTTTTTCTGTTTTTAAAATCTTATTTGAGTTTAATTTCTCTCTAGAATTCCTCACACGAGAACAGCCTTCTTTCTTGCCTTGTCTTAATGCTTTAAAATAACCAAATGGGAGTTCTAACTACCAAACTTTATTCATACGCCAACCGACTTTGGTTACGACCTTTTAGTGTCTTTAATTCTTTTAGCTGGACCGGCTCTGTATTCTGTGCTTTAAAAGCTCATTTCATCTGTTTTTTCAGTGTCGTCTCTTGTTCGTTCCCTCGTTAGAGGTCTGTTAGTAGCTCCTTTTTTGTTTAGAAATGAAATATGCTCCCTTTTTATTTATTACGTTAGGTAAATGATTGTACAACCATGTCAACATGCTCATGAAGTTGAAACTAAGATTTGATACACTGATCGATTTATTTATGTAACTAAATCACTGTTTTATAAACTTGTTAATGAATCATTTTGTTTTGATTAAATTCGTTTTTTGAGAGGATGAAGTCTTTGTGTTCTTTATTATTTAAACTCTTGCTTTCTTTACTCTTCATGAGAGTAACAGAAGTTTGCAGTTGAGTGTCAAAGCTTTAAATTGATATTTTTCTTTCATTTATGTGACAATTTACTAGGCTATATTAAAATATAAGTGAAAATAGGTTTTTGATTCCCCTAAATTCACAGACTTGTTTAATTGGATGTCTATAAGCCAATCACAATGTTCCACCTCATCTAAAGTGGACTGCAGTAGAGCCACACCCTCATTTTCAGGAAGCATGAAGCAAAAAGCCAGTGTAAGGCACAGTTTTATCTGTTTATCATATTGCTAAAGGGCAGAAAAAAATAACACATAAAGTACAAAGTCCTTTTTTTTTTATTGCTAATGATTTATGATATCCACTAATACAATTTTTTTTTTGTTTGGCACATAATTGGCTATGACTTTTCACATCTGAAAATGTGTTCCTGTCATCTGGAAAGCGATTAAATTAAAGAGAAAGAAATACAGTATCCAATACAGAATATAAATGACCTTTTTGAGCATTTAATTGTAGAAATTAAGGTTGTTATTCCCTCGATTACCTGTACTACTGTACTGATGGAAAGTCTTCTCTCTGCTTTCAAATTAATTTTGGTGTCCCCCAAGGTTCAATCGTAGGTCCTCTTCTTTTTCTGTTTTCCATGCTTCAATTGGCAAGTGTTTTCCATAACTATGATGTCTCCTTCACTTTATGTGTGACATAGCCTTACATTATATAAACCCCGGTGATCAACTGTCAGTTATAACATCAATTAAGAATAAAATAAGATTCTTTGATTGTGCATATAGGACATAGGATAAGTGAAACTTTGTTAATCCCACAAATGAATCAATTAAGTAATGCACACCAACAAAAATAGAAAACATGAAAATGCTCACAGCAAGGTGTGAGGATTATCTTGTGTAACTGGTTCACGATGCAGAAAGATGCATGATGATGGAAAGAGACACTGCTGCTAAGTATATTTTTTTGTGCCTTGAGCCGAGTGCCCTCTAGTTCCATCATATTGGACAGAAGGCAGACATCTTTACAGCTGATATCTCCAAAACTCTGCAACTCACATCGAAACTATCTAGATGTACTGTATAAAAAGCAGTTGAGAGGGAAAATGTGTATTTTTGATTTTGGGGGGGGGTGAACTGTCCCTTTAATTAGACGATGAGCACCAGCTGTGCCAATTAACTCACCTGGCACTGCTCTCATGATTCCTCTCCACACCTCTCTGTCCTGCAGCTGAATGTCGACCACACTCACCTCCTCACAGGTAAATTATCTCAATCATAATGTTAGTGAGAGCATAAAACATCAATTTATGATAACTGACATGTATTCAGTTTGAAATAACATCTTGTAAAAAGGAAAAACATGTAGGGGTTTTCTACCAGGAAGTTATTGGAAACAAACATTGTGATTCTGTTCAGACGAAAAAGTCACAAATTAAGTGAAGAGACAAGAACGTGATAAAAACTTATAAAGGTCAAAGGTCACGCTAAATAAAGATCTGACAACAGTGTGCAGTGTTTTGCTACAGAGTCCGGGTTGAACGACGTGCAGCAGGCTTTCATTTTCTCTCATTTGGTGGGTGTGTCACAGGTGTTGTCCAATCAGAAGCCTTAATAAGGTGAAGTGCACAACAAGGTGTTCAACGCACCACCGTTTCGGTTTAAATGAACGTTTTGTTGAGGCTGAACGCACCTCTGATCGTAACCAGGATACTCAAGCACATGTAAACACACTCGGTGTTTCACTCTCAGCAAAAGCTTCATGGTTATTGATCCATATCGATCAGAGTTTACCAAAAAAAAAGAAGGGAAAAAGACTTGAGCAGCACAATTTATCTATTCAGTAAAACAGAAAAGACATTGACTTGTGTGGGAGGATGACTGGAGGAGTTTTTACTTATTTATGTGAGAAGAAAGAGACTCCGCAGACGTCCATGGATTATTTGGGTCTCATCTTATTGTTGATCCTGAGCTCCCTCTGCAATATTCCTCCTCTAATCAGCTTCTTTCAGACGTCAGGTACGGTTTAAACGGTGAATTTTGTTGGTACCTTAAATTGTTCTCATGCTGCTCCAGCCTGGTCTGACATTTCTTAATTCCCTGTTGTCCAGATCTCATCATGACTTGTGAAAATGTCAGAAAAAACTCTATTTTTTAAACTTTTAACTGTTACATTTTGTATGAATTGTCAAAAAAAAAGATATTACTGTTCTATCCACCAGATTGTGACTATCTGATCCAGGACCAGTTGTATTTATGTAAATTTGTCCAGCAGCAGGAT
This sequence comes from Lutjanus campechanus, assembly GCA_027495735.1. Lineage (NCBI taxonomy): Eukaryota > Metazoa > Chordata > Actinopteri > Lutjaniformes > Lutjanidae > Lutjanus > Lutjanus campechanus. The sequence continues at coordinate 10,047 of JAJHUR010091108.1, forward strand.
GTTGATACAGATGTTTATCCCAAAGTTTCAATGTTGAATTTGGTCCACAAATGAGGACAGACAACTCTCAGATTAATGTCCTCGTGGGGGGAAGTCATAATTTCTCTTAGTGCTCATTTTACTTCCTGCGAAGATAATTTGGGAACTTTTTAAGCTTTCCTTATCCCACTTCCTGTCTCTTGTCAGGGGGCCTTCGCAGGCAGGAAACTTTCACAAAGAGGAAGTTTTGTTGTGGAAACAAAGGACCTTAAATGAAGGTGAGTACAGACCTGCGCTGACTAGATTATAGTGTCGAGTTCTGGTGTGTGTAGAAGCTCAGATCAGCTCATACACGTCTTTCTTTCTTTCTTTTGGCTGCTGTTGAATGTTGTGTGTTACATGTGGGATCTGGTGATACTCAAAGCCCAAAATAAAATCTAACCACAAAGTGCTGCATCAGAATATATATATAGATTTTATTTATAATGCGTGAAATAAACAGCTTGTCTCCACTTAAATAGATTGTGGTAAAAAAAACCCAACAGGCCTGTAAATGTCAGCCATGATAGAGCAGAGATGAAGAAAACTGTACAGTTGGCACAGAAATCTAATTAAAATTTAAATTAATAAACCAATAAAATTAAGAGTTATGCATTAAAAGGTGAAATTGTCAAAAAGTAAACCACCACTCATTTTTTTCATGTTACGTCTTTTTACGTTGTTTTTTTGTCTTGTTGCGTCTTTTTCATCTTATGTGTTTTGTGTTGTTGTTTTTTGTCGTTATATTGTTTCTGTTTTGTTACATCTTTTACGTTTTTCATCTTGTTCCGTCTTTTAGGTTGTTTTCTTCTTGTTAGGTTTTATATGTTATTTTTTTGTCTTGGTGCGTTTTTTGCATCATGTCTTTTACGTTGTATTTTGTTACGTTGCATCTATTTCTCTGTCTTTTACGTCATTTTCGTTTTGGTACTTGTGTTTGTCATCTTGTTACGTCTTGTACGTTATGTCTTGTTACATTGTTTTTGTTTTTTTCTGTCTTTTACGTTGTTTTTTGTCTTTGTGTGTGTTTTAAGTTGTTTTTGTCTTGTCGCTACTTTGTTTTTCACCTTGATACGTCTTTTATGTTGTTTTTTTTGTCCTGTTACATTGTTTCTGTTTTGTTACGTCACTTTTCAAAATAAACCACCACTACACATTTATCAATTTAAATATGTATTCATATCTATACATATATATATATATTCTCCATGGGCGCTTCAAGGCTCCGTAGCAAACTGAATAAATTAAAATAACTGAGATATCTGATAAAAGACGCACGTCTTTGATGCTGAAACAGTTAAAGTCAGTATGATATCTTCCCATTTTGAAAATTTGTTTACTTTTGACTTCCATTTGCTTTTATTATCTGCTTTATAGCTGCTGTTCTAAACATCCTGTAAAGGTATCTGCTCAGATGTTGACATAATAAAAAAAAAAAAGGTTTAAATACCCGTTAGATTTGAAATATTGTCATAACAGAGATTTTTAAGTAATTGTGAAATTGTGACATCTGATATCGTGAGACACAACATCCGTGCAGTTCCCATCACAGGTAGATAATACAGAGCCGATGACTCCGCTAATATGGCAGCAGGAGTGGAATAACAGGCCGGTCCACACAGGATATGTGTGATTAAGGGTGATAAGATTTATCTGTGGTGCCAGTTACACAGATGAGGTTACAGAAATAAGCTGCTGCCTGGTTACAGGATATTCTCCGACTGATGAAGACACCATTTTGTGTGTGTGCGCGGGTGTGTGGTCCAAGAAATAGTCTGAAGTAGTGGTGGAATCTGGGGCTAAGTGCACACAGACACGTGATATATAAGTGTGGGGGTGTGTGACAGTTGGAGGTGGACATTTTAAATGTTAATCACAAGATCACCTGGTGCTGAAGCTTCAAGTCAGAGAACAGACTGCTGCCTCTTTTGTTCAAAGGACAGTACAAAAAATCACTTTTTGCAAAAGCAAGACCCTCCCAGTGTTTGTAAAGAATAACGAAACCCTAAAATTACTTTTTTCAGCTGAAAACCAATATGAATATTTAGTGGCGTTGTTGATTGGTTCAGGTCCAAATCTTGACATTTTTATTTGAATTCTGCGTGGGAGTCGCTGACCCTGGATTTTAATATTTTAAAATGTTGGTGTAATCATTCGGCCCCTCCCCACCAGACTGCATTTGACTGATGAGGTGGGAAGCGTTTTGTGCAGGTGATGAGATGGGATTTCACCGCTGCGTCTTTCACGAGAAATGCGGTCGTGTGCAGCAGCGCTGCTTTTACGGTTTGATAGTTGTGAGCTTGTGGATAAATGTGACCTTTTGTTGGCTGGTTGTGAGCTAGCTGAAGGATAGTTATAAGCTAGCTGTAACCTAGTTTAGAACTGTCAGTTGTCTATCAAAGTAAAGCTAAGTCCGCTCTGAAAAGTCACGCTTCGGTGACTGCCTGCCAAACTCCACTCACATTTTGCTCAATTTAACCGTTACAAACATCTGCTCCTTCTAAAAGATTATTAATGATTTGTCATAACTCATAAACAGACTCTTACTCATTCGGCAAACATTCGGCGTTAATTTGAACTTCAATAAACGTAAAACAGACAAACAAAAAGTTATTTTGTCTCTGAATGGACATTTTAAAGGAGAACACCACTGCTGTTTTCAACTTACTATGTTTCCTTAAACTATGATGACATATCATGATCATTTTATGATTTAGTACAGTTAATATATCACATATTTATCTTTTAAAAAGACTAAACTGGAGATTAAACAAACAAATAAATGTGCTGGCTACATGAGGTCAATAGAGCTGGAATATTTAAGACAGTGATTTAAGATTAAATGGATTAAATATGAGGCCCACAACTAAATAATTTAGAGGAATTTAGGAGACAGATGTAGTGTGATAAAATAGCCACAGATTCAGCCTTGAGAAGTTGTAATTAATTAAATGTTAAACTGATGGCCTAATGATTATTTAATATGGACGGTCGATCAATGAGTTTCTGTATGTGGGGATTCTTGTTCTTTTTCTGTGGATTTTTCCCACTTCACAGGATTTTTTTTTCTTTAACTACCACTTTTGTTTAGTCATTTGTCTTTCATAATAAAATATACAAATGTTGTAAGATGCTAGAATTATCATTAGGGATGCAACTAACCGTTATCTTCATCTTTTCTTGATTAATCGATCAGTGGTTTGATCACTGTTTCCCAAGTTGACGCCCTCAGATGTCTTGTTTTGTCCAAAACACAAAAATATTCAGTTCACTGTCATAGAAGAGTAAAGAAACCAGAAAATATTCACATTTAAGAAGCTGAAATCAGAGAATTTTGACTTTTTTTTAATTAAAAAATGATTCCAAACAATGAATAATTATCAAAAAAACCAGCATCTGTTGCCTCCACGAAGTATGAACATGACTCTGAACGTATACATCAATCTAACCTATAAAACGATTAAATTAAATTAATTTTTAGATATTAACTGATGGTATCCCTGAATTGAGCCGTGGACAGGGCGTCTGACCCTGGAGCAGCAGAACGGTACATCACCGCCGCTCGGTTTCGAGGCAGAAATACGAGGTTGGACAAAGCACCTTGGTGAAGATTACTAGACTGCACCAATCATCCATCACGCTCAGGCTTGTCCTTGGAATACATAATGTAATGATAATCTGATCCAGTATGCAAATGAAGGCACAGTGGGGTGACTGCGGGGAGAACGGTCCACCTGCCCCGCTGCAACACAAGTGGCCCCTAAACTACAGATGTGCTGTCAGATTACGGCCCTCAGCGGCCTTAAAGCAGCGAGGAACGCAAACAAGAACTTTAAAGAGTTTTAAAGGCTTTTACTTATTCTGTTTGTGCAGTCAGATTAGTTCACCAACAACTTTATATGCAGGTAGGTAACATGTGATTTATGAGATTAACAGGAGGTTAACCAGCACGC
>JAJHUR010091109.1:0-64196 GCA_027495735.1 Lutjanus campechanus
AATGCTGCCGTCCTGATGGCGCGGCGAAGGTCAATGTTTCGCCAAAACACAGGAAGTGGACATAACTTCAGTTTACTTTGTTGAATCTTCCTGAATCTTAATATATTAGTCACCGGTCCTGCCCTGAGCATATGATCTTAATTTCATAAGTGGGCGTGGCTAAAGAAACTCCTCCTCCACAACTGATCCGATTGACTTCAGAACTGGTGTGTACCATATAGATTACTTTGTGATTAAAACTTATTAACAGAATTGGTCAGCGTTGAACAGTGTGGGTGTGGCGTGGCATCGACTTTTGATGTCTCGCCATCAAACACGAAATTGCTATAACATGAGATTAAATGGTCAAATCTGCTCCAAACTTCACATGTAGGATAAAAGTCCCAACCTCAACACATCTGCATGAAACTCAGTAGTCATAGTCAAAGCGCCACCTAGTGGAGACAGGAAGTAACACCGCATTGCTTTCTACAGTGTGCGAAAGGGGTGAAAATTCAGCACCTTGTCTACCAGTCGGCCTCTGGCCACAAGGTCGTGCCCGCAGCAGGCCCTGAGTGATACAGGGACTGTGGTCGCCAGAACCCAGAGTTGCCGGCGCCCCGAGTTGCGTTGGGGTGCGAGGGCCCGTTCAACGCTGCTTGCAGCTTTAATTATTATTATTATTATTATTATTATTATCATCATCATCATCATCTAAGGACATTTTTTCAAAATGTTTTTGGCATTGTTACATCCATACAGTACACACCTATACACGGTATATTGTTACAATATTCCAACAAATAACTGTATGCACACACACACACATCTCATCTCATGCAATAGTCATATTTTTGAGTTTTATATTTAATTGCTCTATATTTATATGCAATCTTACACAATATTTTCTTTTATTATGGTATATTTAATTTTATAAATGCACATTTTATTATTGTATTGTAAGATGTCTGTTTTTATTGGTATTCCTCTGACTTTTATTACTTATTTTATTATTTTGTAGAGGGGGCATTCCAGCCAAAGCTTTTCAAAAATATTATACTTTTACTAATGGTGTGGCAATAAACATCTTGGATCTTATATCTAGTTTACAGAATTAATATTAATTCCGTAAACTCTTTAATGACGGATAAAATGGGGGGTAATTATCAGATCACATTATCACGCTGTAGCCTGTGTGTTCCTATTTTTTCTCTCTCTGTCTTTAATGTCACTGCTCACAGTATAGAGATCTTCCTGGTGTGTCAGTGGCAGCAGCAGTTCACAGCTTTCTGACCAGATGATCACAGCTGTAGCGTGAACGCAGTCTCGTGCTACGGGGAATTTCCCGGCCACGTGTCTGAATACGCGATGAGGAAGGCGGGATCAAAACAAACTCGGTGATTGGCTGCAGCATCCGGATGTGATGGAGTCTTAAAGGGACAGGCTCTGCCTGTGCTGAGATTTCATACAGTTGTCCGACAGAAACACTAGAGCCTTTAAGAAGCGTTTATTTACTAACTTTGAGCACCACGCCCGGACAGGCGGAGTCAGTTGAGCTGACGTCGGCGAAATGAAATCGGCTTGTTGCAGTTCTCCCCGCAGAATGGAAACAGTCGCGGAGGTGATACGGACTAAACTCGTGTGACCTGCCAGGATATTGGACTCCTTGCCCTCTTTTTCCCCCCTGAATACAAGACAACCGTTACAACGAGGCCCAGCTCTGTGGTAAGTTCCTTAAAACACTTTTAAATGTCCTTTACACTGGCTGTTCGGTACACACCGGCTTTAACATGAAGTGACATCCGCGTCTTCAAGAAGGAGCAACAAACAACGTGCCGCTGTTGTAGTAGGAACAGCTGCAGCATATTTATTTCGACATTTCACATGTACTGGCTATTTAGGTAGCGAAAAAGTCAAAGCAGTCCGAGTAAATCCAGTATTTAGTGTAACTGAGCCTGTCATTCATACAACAGAGGTTTGAATTATACCGGCTTTCCCGGTTTGTGGAGCTCAGTCAGTGAATGGACTCCAGACTGCACGGCTGATGTCGCTGCATGTTTGTCTCTGCCGTGTTTCACTCCTCATGTATATGTAGTGACACCTGTTTTCTACATATATTCAATTCATTCAAGCGTGTAAACATGTAATTACATATTTTAGACGTTTGTTTCTTTTCTAAAAATGTGTTTTTTACGTCACTGAACATGCTTTTCTTATACATGTTCATTCTGTGCATGATTAATTAGATTTTTAGATGAAAAGATATCGCCAGAGTCTGAGTTTGAGGACGCCATGTGCCATTTTAGGTCTTGATGTGTATAATGTTATATCCATGGTTTTTAAACTGGGGTGTGAAGACCAATTGGGTCCTTGAGTGGGTTGTAGATGGCCCCCAGCAAAAGGAGGAATAGGATAATTTTTGCAAATAGGATCAGAAAGGGAAGAAATACTGATGGTCGTTTTGAATTAAAGTATTTTATAGTGATCCTAGCTTGATTACTGATTGACTATGAAGACTGCTTCTATTTATCTTCAAACCTTAAAATTAAATGTGTGTGTGTGTGTGTGTGTGTGTGTGTGTGTGTGTGTGTGATTAGTCTGTGGATAATTATCTAGATTTTTGGATACAAAATGTTGCAAGACTCTGAGGTTGAGGATGTCATGAATCATTATAGGTCTCCACGTGCAAATTGTTATAGCCTATGAAGTTGAAATGTTTTGATATGAGGCTCTTGATAGCATTAGATTGAAACTGTGTCAATAACAGAACTGCTTCACCACCACCCCCATCTCCACCTCCTTCCCTTTTGTTAGGGTTATTTAGTTTGCAGCAGGGGGAGCCACTGTCTGACACAAACACACAGCTTACTACCAGTGCAGAGAGCAACCCCTGGGTATCTGCAAGTTGAGCCTATTTTCTTTCCCTTTTTTTTCTAAGCCTTCCATGTTCTTACCCTTTGTTTGTCAAAACAAAGCATTAAGTGGTTTTACACACAGGGTTTATTGTGAACGCACGCAGTATATTGTGAGGTCTGGGCATGCTAGAGACAGGCCAATCTGCTTATGTTGGGTGAAGAAATGAAAACTCCTTCTCAGCGAGCTGGCACGCTGACAGACCAGGGTAGAGAGAGTGGTTTAGGATTTTCCTCAAAGACTGTCATTACCCGTTTGCTGTGGACCCTAATTTGGAAGTGTGGTAGTAGTCTAACCCTGTATTACAACTCTATGGTGACTTCGGGGTGAGCTGGTGAGGCAACTTGAATTTCACCCATATTTTGATAACTCTTTGACCCACAGTATGATTCAGGGTTGAGTGGAGTGCAAACACTGACACTGGAGAGATTCCCAAGTGCTGCTTAAGAGTCTTGCCACACTGCTTTAATGATTTATAATCATGCATTTTTATTGTTCCTATCAAATTTACATACTGTGTCAAAGTAAAATAGATGTGCACTGATACCTGCAATTGTTTGCTGTAAAAGTGTCTGTTAGTAGTTTTATAAACATGAATCATGAGTAGAGCTGTAAAGATTAATCAGTTAATCCATTATTTGTCAATGTATTAAACTAAATGTCAACTATTTTGATAACTTATTAATCGCTTTGAGTATTTTTTTTAAAGAAAAAAGTCAAAATTCTCTGAATCCAGGTTCTTAAATGTGGATATTTTTCTGGTTTCTTTAGTCCACTTGGACAGTAAAGTGAATATCTTTGGATTATGGACAAAATAAGACATTTGAGGATGTCATCTTGGGCTTTGGGAAGCACAGTTTGACATTTTTCACAATTTTTCACCCAACAACCATCGATTAATTGAGAAAATCAATCTTAATCAAAAATTAAAATAATCGTTTGTTGCAGCCTTAATCTTGTGACAGTTATTGAAGACAGGGGTTCCCAAATGTTTTCATGTCAAAGACCCCTACAATAGATGCACATTAGACCACAGACCCCAATTTGAGAGGATTTTGTCCTTATTTTGTCTTAATGAGTTACTGTTTTTTATATTTAGGTTTGAAGATAATACAATCTGTTTATATCAATAAATGATCAAACTAGGATCACAATCAATCAAAATGGCCAACCTCACCTTCACTTGTTGTCCAACTTTTTTTTTTTTCTTTTTTTTAAAAATAAAAGTTACATATTATAGTCCTCCTTCTGCTGGGGACCCCTTAAAACCCAATCATAGACCCCTGTTGGTCCTGGACCTCAGTCTGAAAACCACTGATTTAAGAAGTCCATCTCCTGTCCACAGGGCTGGTTAGCACAGACAAGAAAGATTCTAGTCTGTCAAACTTCCATTTATGTAAATGCATCTCAACCCCCAACCGCAGTGAATTGTGTGGTTTCATCACTGAGATGAACAGAGCCATTTGTCTAAATAAGCACTGAGCTCTTTGCCACAAATGAAGGCAGACCGTTTGCTCATTTTCTCTTCCCCAACTTGTCCAATGTGGTTTTATTGATTTGAGGGAACTCTTTAGACACCAGACAGGTTGTCTATAATGATAATGAATGCTTTGGAGGAATAATGAATGTGTCTGAGATCATCTCATCAGGCCTAATGCAGACTTGTCCAAGGTTACAGTCATTAGAGAAGTAAAAATGGAGGATGCCTGTGATTCATATTTTCACAGGACAAGACATACAGTATATTCTCAGTGGAAGACATTTCTAAGAACACACCACCCAACTAAACTCCTCTTTCCAGGATAATGTCGGCCCAATTGGTACTGTGCATGTGCAACTCTTAACAGAGATGAGAAGGAAGAGAGAAGGCTCACTCCTTAGCTATTTCATCAGCTACAGAAAAAAAGATGTTTAATTTTGTTACAACTTGCCCAATCGGACAAGTAACTTGGTAGATTTACTCGCCCAATGTGGCATTTTACTTGCCCCAGGCAAGCAGGCAATCCTTGTAGTTGCGCCCTGGATGTTTCAGATTAAAAAGTCTGTGTTTCAGCATCAGTACTGATGTGGGGGTTAAAGCAAACGGGGTAGGGGGTCTTGGAGGGGCACAGTGTATTGATGTTCCTGACTGTTTGGAGGTAAAAGCTGTTAAACATCCTGCTGGATTTGGCACAAATGCTCTTGTACCTCTTCCCAGACTGGTACTAGAACAGGCCGTCGCAAACATCGGTGCCGTCATCTACTGGTATAGTAACCTTTCTTTCTCTGTGCTGTCTCTTTTAAGGCTGCTTATCTTCTAGTGCCCCCGTATGGACGATGAGGAGGATGATGTGTTTGAGCCAGACCCCCACTGCTGGCGCACCACATTCCGGGAGATAAAGTGTGAAGACCGGGGCACACAGACACCTGGCCCTGCCCTGGCACCGTACAACGGCATGCTGCCCTGTGGAGTCGCAGAGGAGCCCAGACCACTCTTCTACGGTGAGCCTGGTGACATTTTTCAAAAGAGAAAAAGGAACACTGTCTCATGTGTGATAACCAGTGTTATAAAACTGAAGCACAAAACTATAACGTGAGACTCTCTGTGAGAAAAGGGTAACAATGTTGCTGCTCTGATCTCATCCCTGGCGCCTGATAGTCGTGATCACAGTGGCGTTTATGGTCTGTATGGAGTGTACTCAGCTGCTTTGCTATTCAAAAGGCGCCAGACTGACATTGTGACTGAAAGGACGTGACAGAAGTGCTTACCTGTGTAAGCAGCAACTGTGCAGATTATCAGTGACTGTAAAGTTACATTGGCGTCATATACAAGAAATCATTCCTAAGTAGCTCCATAGCAACTGATTGACCGCAAATCTGTGTCAAGTGAGTTTGTTGTGAGTGAGAGACTTATGAAACTCTAAAATGACTCACAGTGTTTGAATAAAAAGAAACATAACTATTGGGAAAATTGTGGTTAAAGACAAGCATTCTGATTGGTTGAAGACATGTTCAATATTACTTGGCTGCTCTTTGCACCTGTTGCAACATCAGCTTAGACAGAATCAGATTATAAGAAAACACCCTGTCAGGTGTTATTGCTGTACCCAGTGAGCATTTTTCCAGTGAAAAGACGTTTAAAAAACAAATATGGTCACTGATGAAAATTCGTTCAGAATATGTTGAGAACTGAAAGTTTTGAACTATTTGAAGACGATTGAATGTTCTGATTTAGACCATATTTCACTGGGATATGCAACAGTGACATTTTTCAACCTCTAGAAAGTATAAATATCGTCACTTAAGACACTCACTAAGAAACTACATCCAAATGTCTCAGTTGAAAGCCAGAAAGAAATTACCACACATAGGACTCTGGCCCCAGTATCCTGGATGAAAGTCCTGTATTTAACCCACTCATCCAGTACATCCTCTTGTCCATTGAAGCGTCTTTGTCATTCATCAGGCCCTCCAGGATTTGGCAGGTTTTGTTTGGTGTGTCTTTTGCAATGAAATTGTGGGAGCAAGTGAAAATTGCCAAAAAAAAAAAAAAAAGTTGTCTGTTCTAAGCTCAAACTCAGTAAAACAGTAAGCACAAAATTAAAAAACAAAAGTGCACAGAGCACTGATAAATGTCAATAGCAATGACAAAACTTGTGCTCTTGTCAGCGCCCTTGACAAAATAAATCCCTAAAAATAGTAATTAATAGTGAGCTGGTGACATAGTACATGTATGGCATTTGAGCGTGGGAGTGCTGTGATTGGTGAAACCTGTGGGAAGCTACAATGATTGTTCAGATTTGTGGTGTTTGAACAAAATTGCAAGGTTGTGCAGAATTCATGGATTTGGTTGGATGAATTGGTGTTACCTGTTGCGATTGCAACATCACAACTTCCTGCAGGTACTGACTATAGTAAGTCCTGGTGTATATACCTTTGGAATAATCAAAGCTGTAACTAATATATCTTAATAGTTGCACATGCGTGTTAGGCTATAGCATAGTTTCTTTATTTTACATTAAGAACTTCTCCCATTACATTGTCCTGGAAGCTTCTTATTGGCTGCTGACGGCCTATATATTCTTATTTATGGCAATATCATCTCTCTTTCACCATTTAACTGATCAAATTATCAAAATGATTAAACAAATTTGTTTTGTGACAAGTTGATGTTGTCCCTGTTGATGTTGTCACTTTCAGTAGCCCAATGAAATAAGGTCAATAGAGGTCTTAGACTTTCAGACCAAATATCAACCAGTTTCAACTAGTAATTTTGAAACTTACATTTTTATACTGAAGACTTGTGGTGTCGAAAATAATAAGTCTCAGCCTTGATACTCAACAGGCAACGCGGGTTTTCGATTGCACTTCCCGGCACACTTTGAGCTCGTCGGGGATCAGGAAGCGGGGCGACGAGAACGTGAAGGAGAGCAAAACGGGATGGAGCAGATACCCCGGCAGCAGCCTGCGGCCCGCAGTGTGGAGGCCTGCATTGGCCAGAAACTCCAACTCATAGGAGACCAGTTTCACCGGGAACACCTACAGCTGGTGAGGAGGAAATGCGTCCTGCTGACTGTACAAACTCAAGACAGACACTTTTTTTTTCGAGTTTCATGACAGTAAACAAGTGCAACTGGTCAATTACACCCCAAGCAGTAACAAAGTCTTCACTTAGTCTGCTTCATGAAGGGATGCATGCAGATAACCCTGATGTAGAAATGTTAAACATAATCCTCTGACAGTTTTCAAATTTTTCTAATAAATTTTTACCTGTGACCAACACCAGGCAAACAAGACAAGTTTATTTATATACCACAATTCGGACAAGGCAATTCAAAGTGCTTTATAGGGGCATAGAAATACATTAAATATAAGATATTAAAAAAAAAAATTCAAATTACATTTTAAAAAAAACAATAAACAAAAACCAAAAACAAGCTGTTAAATAGTTAGAGATGAAGACAGCATTAAAAAGACAGCAAAAACAAAAAGCGAAACCAAACAAATATTTATAGATTCATTCAACAAGAAATTGTCAATATGTATCTACTTTATATGTTTTTTTCCGTGATTGAAATGAGCAAACAGTTCCAGAGGAACAGAGGTAACTCCGATTATTTGAATAGCCTCTAGATAGGAAAGTCGAGCTGAGCTAGCAAAATAAAATGCAATAAAGCCAGGAGGGTACACTATTTTGCAAATCAGTTCCTTTTATATTATACTCACAATCATATGAGAAAAACACCATAAACACTTCTTGGTTTGTCGCCTTTACAACATAGCAGTAGTGAAAAAATAGTGAAGAATTTCTCACCTCATTATTTCTCATGCAGGAGGAAATTTAATTTGTTAAATGGACCCCTTTAGAAACAAAATACTGCACTTTAGCCAATTTTCCTTATTTCACAATGACTTTGGACCGAGTGTCCCTCCTTGGATTACCAGGAGCTGTATGCTGAGGTTAATGTGATTTGTTTAGTGTGGACTGGAGACATCTCAGTGTCACCTGTCAAACTTATGTTATATTTAGTTCTGACTGTGGCTCATTATGTCAGTAGCTTATATGGGTCGTACATGGACAAGACACACAGCTTTTATTTTTAATCAGCAATACTCTTTTCTGTCCATTGTCACTGGCTTCATGATATGTTGCAGATTAAGCACGACTCTACTGCCATCAAAGTAGATGTCTTTGTGTTTGTCCTAATAGTATGGTTCAGAATTGCAGTGGGGTTGTATGAGGTACTTGTAGACCTATAGTAAGAGAATAAATACCAGCATGGAATCAGTTTAAGTGTACACTATTTTAAGAATATTTTCACTGCTTTACCTTGCTGCCACCAGTATATAAGCCAGTGATCACCCTCTCACTCAACCAGACTCCACTGACAAGAACAGTCATTTTTACCCCACAGAACTATTTGCTGGTCTACCATTGCCTCGATCTTTTAGTTTTTTTGAGTTATTGTATGACTTTGATGAATCACAACTAACATTTTAAAACACTAAAGTCACAAAAAAAGCACAAGCAAAGTAAAAGACTGTGGCAGCTGGTGCTACTGAGTTCTACGAGGTGAAATTACTGCTTTTGCTGATGGAGTCTGGTTGTTTTGAAGAGAGTGGTATTTGGCTGATAAAACTTTGGTTTCCTGTTGTTAAAAGGCTGTCTAACAGCAAAGTAAAGTGGTAAAAATATTCCAAATATAGAGTATCCTCAAACTGACATTGATATTTTAGTTGACTAAAGTACATTTGCTGCTGACCCTCTCCACAGTTTTGCTTCAATCTTCCTGTTGCTTATCCAAGCTAGGGGCATGCTGAATCTCATACAACGCCACCTCAAAAAATCTGAACTATCCCTTTAATTTGTGTGCATGTCAGGCTAGGGTGGCATTTTTTTAAAGTCAAAGCAGAAAAAAGTGCGGTCCACAATTTAACAACACCATCCACATCATATTTTTATTGATATTTGGCTCCCGTGTTGATCTGATAAAGATTTATGGAGGGGAAAAAGTTTGCTCTCTTTTATAGTGTTTGCTCCATGTTTGTTTTGGAGAGGCTGTGCGTATGCAGAACTTACAGAGCCCAGGGTTTCACTCCCCCCTCACTCTCTCTACCCTGAAGCCAAAGACATTGCTGAACCAGGACAGCCCTTCCCCCTCTTCGCCAACCCCAGGCCCTCCCCCTGCCTCCTCTTCCTGTTTATTTCTCTCTCTGCCTCTCTTTTCTCTTGTTTCTCAGTGTGCTGTGGAGGCAAGTGGCATGGAGGATGCCCGGTCTCAAACAATACACTGTGGTCAGGGTGACACTGTCCACCGAGTCTGTGTTCTACGTAATGTTGCTTGTGTTGTACAACCGCATGACACGGTTGCTTCATCGGCTGCAACATCAAAAATATACAACCCCAATTCCAAAAAAAGTTTTTGACATTGTGTAAAACATAAAGAAAAACAGAATGCAATGATTTGCTCTTTTCATCCTACATTCAGTTGAATACAATACAGTACAAACTGATAAACTTTACTGTTCTTTGTTCAGTATACACTCTTTCTGAATTTGATGCCTGCAAAACGTTTCAAAAAAGTTGAAACAGGGACAACAAAAGACTGGGAAAGTTGTGAAATGCCCAAAAAACACCTGTTAGGAGCATTCCGGGGAAACAGGTTGATTGGTGACAGGTGACAGTATTATGACTGTGTATTAATGGTGCATCCTCGGAAGGCTCAGTTGTTCACAAGCATAGATGGGTTGAGGTCCACCACTTTGTGATAAAATGCATGAGTGAATAGTCTCACAGTTTAAGAGCAACATTTCTTAACACAAAACTGCACCTTCTACAATCCATTATATCATTAAAAGGTTCGGAGAATCCAGAGAAATCTCTGCACTTAAGGGGCAAGGCTGAAAACCATCACTGAATGCCCGTGATTTTTGACCCCTCAGGTGGAACTGTGTTAAAAACTGCATTAAAAACCCACATAATTGTAGAAAGGATACTACATGGGCTCAGGAACACTTTGTAAAACAGTTGTCGGTAAACACAGTCCATTGCTGCAAGTGAAAGTTAAGACTCTACTATGTAAAGCAAAAGCAACATCCAGAAACACTGCCAACTTCTCTGGGCTTGAGTTCATCTGAGATGGACTGATGGAAAATGGAAAAGTGTGCTGTGGCCGGACGGGTCCACCTTTCAGATTCTTTTCAAAAATCATGGATCTTGTGTCCACCAGGCTAAAGAGGAAAATGACCATCCAGATTGTTACCAGCAGTAACTTCAAAAGCCAGCATCTCTGATGGCATGAGGGTGTCTTAATGCCCAAGGCATCATGGGTAACTGTTACATCTGTGAGGCCCCATTAATGCTGGAAGGTACATACAGGTTTTGGAGCAACATATGCTGCCACCCAGACGTCTTTTTCAGGGATGTCCCTGCTTATTTCAGCAAGACAATGTCGAGACGCATTCTGCACGTGTTACAACAGTGTGGCTTTGTAGTAAAAGAGTGCAGGTGCTAGACTGACCTGCCTGCAGTCCAGACCTGTCTCCCATTGAAAATGTGTGGTGCATTATGAAGCACAAAATACAACAATAGAGACCCCGGAGTGTTGAGCACCTGGAGTCGTATATAAACCAAGAATGAAAAAGAATTTCACTTTGAAAACTTAAACAATTAGTGTCCGCATTTCCCACAAGTGTACTGAGTTTTGTTAAAAGAAAAGGTGATGTAACACAGTAAACATGCTCCTCTCCCAACATTTTTTGGAACATGTTGAAGGGATTAAATTCAGAATGAGTGTATATTTAGAAAAAAAAGAAGATAAAACAGTTTAAACATTAGATATCTTGACTATGTACTGTATTCAACTGAATATATGTCAAAAAGTTTTTGCAAATCATTGTATTCTGCTTTTATTAGTTTTTACACAGCTAACTTTTTTGATAATGGGGTTGTACATAATCCCTCAGGGGAGTGCAAGAGTCTGCTGTTGCACACGTGTCTAACAGTCTAACACACATATTTATTCACATTTAAACACAAATACTGATACGTCCAGGAAAAAGCAGAAGTGGTGGGAGAAGGTAAACATGTTGTAACTCGAAGCTCGGCACGTGAGCCCTCGGGGGGACAGCTGTGGTTCTGGAGTCTCTCCCTTCCTTTAGCCACAGGAGACAACCAAACAAGAGGTCTACGCAGCCATAGAGGGAGGGGGGTGGGATCCATAATGATGGTATGAGGTTGTATATGAGGGAAGGAGGTTTGGAAATGAACCTCAAATGATCAAGTAACAACCATCTTCGGTTGTCTGAAAACCTCCCTTTTGGGAAATGGGACCCTGCCCTGCCCTCAGCATAATATAATTCTTTTTTTAACTTCATACTCTGAGGTGTGAGACAGTTTCTGATTTTCTCATGCGCTTATGAAGTTATTTATACCCCTGCTGCAGCTCAGCATGACTCATGTATTGTGACACTGGCAAACGCAACACAGACAGTCAGACAGGAGGGCTGCTGTGATGTGTGCGGCTGGCTGGGATCTACTGACGCACAACCAAGGCGGGCCTGGGTCAGAGGATGAGGAAGTGGCTTGTGCTTTACTTTTTGCTGGTTGAGTAAACAGCAGAGAGGACAGTCAGTGAGGACGACCCCATGAAGTCATATCCTGAAGCCACAAGTGACAGGACACAGATACACTCATGTGAAAGAGCAGCAAAGAGAATAAAACTTTTGCTGCATCATGAAGAGGAAGGAAACTTTTTTAAGCTAAACTTGCATAGAGAGCCGCAATGTTGGGGGTAACACATAACAAAAATATTGTTACAGCAATAGATTACTTTTAGTAGTAGTGAAGTCATATAATGCACTACTAGTGGGATATCCATAATATTATTACTTTCAATACATCACAAAACGTGTTACAAAGGCCACCAACAGAGAAGAGAAGAAGAACAGAATATAGAATATACCACAATTTTAAACTTGTACACTAAAAGTGTAAATAAACTCTTCAAGTCTGAACATACTGTTACTCAACTACAAGTAAAGCCCAGATGTTAAAGGAATGCTGAAGTAAAAGTACATAGTTTTAATTTAAAAACTAGTTATTTGTTAACTGTTGATGTTTAATGCATTATTAATATCAGACATTCTGTCAGTTAGTGGTCTGTTAGGGGTCACAGTCACTTCTCCAAATCTTTGCTTGCTGCAAAATTTTGGGTGGTGTGGTGGTGGTCGGGGGTCTGTCTATATGTCATGGATTTCATTGGTCCATTTGTGATCAGAGAGCCTTGTGAGCCAGAAAAATGCAGATCAGGGGTTTAGATATATGAATTCAATGCATATTTAAGTATAAGTAAAATTACAGACTTGGAAAAAAAAATACTCATAAAAGTACCCCCCAAAACTGACTTAATTACGGTAATTTGAGTAGTTGTAATTTTCAATGTAAAAGACAGACAGTAATATTATAAAGTAACTTAAAGTTGAAAGTAATGTGTAATGTCTTACTTTTTGAAAGTATCTTGCCCAACACTGGAGACCAGTATGACTGCTGTTGACACTTGACATGCAAGTGGAGCATAACCAAGTTTCTCTCTCTCTCTCTCTCTCTGTGTGTGTGTGTGTATGTGTGTGTGTGTGTGTGTGTGTGTGGCTGGAGGGATGTTTTTATGAGCCAAACACTGATGTGTGGTTTTGGCTGCTTAAAGCCTCTCTAATTGCTATTTCTAGGTCTGATTGTGCAATTAATTGTATTGTGCGTGCATGAAAACAGCCGTAACTTGTTTTTCTGCCTCTCACTATCACACAGTCTGACAAAACTCTCACTCCATAATAGTGGCCCTGTCTGTCAGGTCTCATTCCAGTCTGCTTCTGTCAGGAGGTGATTGCAGTCATTCAGTGCAGACACTTGTCCCTGAGCAATCCAAGTGCCTGTGACTGCCACCGTCTTGATGGATTTGGGAGCGTATGTGGCTGCGAGTGTTCTCCATGGGAGCCCTGTGGCCCCTGGCGAAAGCAGGGATTAGGTAGCGATGGAGCGCTGGTGGATGCTGACAGATAAATTGCTCCTCAGTCAGAGAGGGCTGGAGGGGATGCCGAGGTCCCCAGAGGACGGCTGACATTAGCCCGGCCCGCCATTTGAGACACAGCAGCAATAATGACGGTCACAATGGCAGGAAGACGGCTTGGGCCCGCGCAGGGCAAGGAGCAGAGTTAGGTTTCATCCCCATGTTTTTTTAAGAGAGACGACTCCTGGTGCTTTCGATAGTAGGTGTTGAAAGCAGGGTTGAATATCGCCTGTGTGTGTGTGTCAGAGTGTGTGTGTCTGCACGCACACAGAGTTTGTAGCTTTATCTCTCTGCTGTTGCAGTGAGGGCACGGTACTCTCTCCTTTCAGCACTTGTAGAGAGGGGAGGAGTTGAGTTGTACTAGAAATAAAAACAGATGAAGGAAACTTTGGATATTTACTCTGCATTCATTGTGATGATTGTTGGTCACAGTGCTGTCCATTTGGGCTGTGATATGGCTTAAATAATAAATAATATATTGATACTTTTAGACAATGCTTGGTATGCAATATATATCTCAAAACACATTTTCTTTAAAATTGCATACTGTTAATTATAAAACAAACAAACTGCTATCTAACAATATTTTGGAATATGATGCATTGCTATAGATTAAACTATTCTGCATTATATAATAGGGCTGGGCAATAGGGACAAACTATCACATTCAGAGCAGCAACAACAAACTGATTGATCAGTTCAGTTGTCAAATGTTTAATCAGTAACTATTTTGATAATTGATTACTCGTTATGAGTCATTTAAAAATACTTGAGCTGTGATCAACGTATTTTGTGATGTTTTATGGACTAAACAACTATTGATTAATCCAAAACATAAACAACAACATAAATAATTGTTAGTTGCAGCCCTAATCACAATATATTTTGACCAAATACCTTTATATCAATATTGAGACAATATTGTAGTATTAAAACATTAACATTTGTGATAAATAATCAATAATGTGGATGGGATGACTGATTTGGTAAAGGCAAATAATAGAACAGCTAGAGTCTGATGAGTTCAGAAAATTAGACCATTTTACTGCAATTCAGTCTTTAAACGAGGAAAAGACAACACTTGTGCCATAACATGATATAACAATATTCAAAATCTAAGACTATCTAATCTCATAACATGATATTAAAATAATATCAATATATTGCCCAGCCCTAGTCCCAGTTATCTGTTTGTATTTTTCCTTGTCTCCTCCCTGATATGACTAATCCAGAGGGTCTTGCTGTTGAGGCCGGCCTGTTTGCTCAAAAGATAAGGCAGAGCTGCGCAGCAGCTGGATGGACAGACAGGCCGCATGGGACACTGATAAAGCACATCAGGCTGGTGTTAGAGTGAAGACGCCGAGCATCTGGCTAGACTCTGCCACTCTATCACTGGCTAAATTTAGAGCCTTGGTTTGACAGTTGGTGGCGTGAGTCATGATTAAGTTGCGACAGGCCTATGCACACCTCTTTTTCTTATTCCCGCTCCCTCTCACTCTCTGTTTATCTCAGTGTCTTTGGAGGGCAAAAGGTCACCGTCACAGGAACATTCTGTTTCTGTTTATAAAGATTAATTGACTCTCATGTAGCTTGTAGTTAACACACAAGCTTTGTAGTGTGATAAAGCTCTCTGCTGACTCATTTCACTCTGTAGCTTTTACTGTCAAATACTGAAACTCTAATCACCGTTAAGTAGTACACATATTGACACAGATATAATCACACATGTGCAGTCATTCTGCCTTCCTCATCTTTGATCCAAGAGCTGTAACCGACTGTATTCTCTCGTATAATTTAGTTTGAATTTAAACGGGAATCAAAGTAGAAATCTGTGATACCATAATATCATCAGAGATTGAAATACTGCTTCCCCACAATCAGTGTTAAAGCCTGCATGTTCTCCTTTGAAATTTCCAATCTGGTCTGGAACGTCTGTTGTTGTTGCCAGTTTTATTAGTGCAATTAAATGCTGAATGTTTGCCAAATGACTAAATATCTGTTTATGAGTCATAAGAAATAATTAATAATCTTTAAGAGGGGGTAGATTTTTATAAAAATTGAGCAATATATTAATGGAGTCTGGCAGGCAGTCCCTGAACTCAAACTCCAGAGTGTGTATGTTGGCTGCAGTGTGCTTTTATTTTCAGGATAACAGGTTTAGCTTTGCATCGATCAGTAAACAGCTGATCACTTCACAGTGGAGGACTTGTCATCACTTGCACTTGACTTAAGCTTGTTGAGCTTCAGTGCAACCTGCGGGCAACCTGCCTGAGCTTTGAGTCTGGGCGGGGTAAAACAACTTACTTCAACCATAGATCAATAATAAATAGAGCTTCAACTTCTTTAATACCATCTAATGCACTAACTTGCTGTTTGGACTGCCATACTCATTTTTTAACACTAGGGTCTTACATATTACTCCTTTAATATACCTAAAATGCTGCCCATAAAAAGTAAAAATAATCTGCATTATGTTCTGACAAGTTTTCATATCGGCACATATCAGACAACATATATCAGTATAGCTGTGATAGGTCAAAGGACGGATAGATCTGTGAAGCTGTAGACTAAAGGCATGCCAGTGTTTACCAAGTCCAACCTCACTGACCGCCAGCTCATCCACTCAGCGCTGCACGTAAATATTGTCTATGTTTATATGAAGGGGACATTATGCTATTATTATGTCCTTATCAAAATATCCCCCGGCAAGATACAAACATGTTGTATACCAGAGAACTGGTTTTATCAAGATTCCCAGGGGTCTTTGATTTGATGATTTTTTTTTTCTTTACCTCTCAATTTTTCTTTTTGAAAAAAAAAAGGCGAGTAGTAAGTGAGATACACACACGCTGGTTTGAACCTGGCAAAGCTTATGCAACACCCTGCAATGTTCACCACAAACTGATAAGGAGTATTGAAACCCAGCAGCTTATCATAATGGCAGTTCTTGGCCTGTAACTGGGTCAGTGTTTGGACACCACTTTTCCACACATTTAGATATTTTGGCTTTTTGTAAACAATAGCCAAGAAAATGTACCATGCTTTGGTGCATTGTCATGAAAATAATCTCAAGGCCTCCTCAGTTTACAACCTATATTGGCTGAAAATAGCCTCAGCGTTATCAGTCGAGATGGAGTCTGCCTTTTGTCTGCAGATGAGCTGTTGCACTACTGTACCTCTCTTGTGCAGATACGTGTTTTCCAGAGGCTCCCTGCCTCTCATCAAGCGCTCCCTAATCCCATTTGGTGCAATTATCTTATCTCAGCTTCTCAATGACAGAGATAGCATTATCCCCCCTAATCGCACACAATCCAATTGGCTCACAAACCTGACCGAGTCTCCTCCTCAGCCACTGCCAGAAAGATTTGAAGAAAGTGTGACCGAATGATGAATGTGTTTATGGTCTGGAATGTGTGTTAGGAAGGCCGGATTGTGTTGGGATCCAGCACACAAAGGGAGGCCTCTCTAATAAGTATTGTTGGGGACAGAAGCAGACTGTTGTGAAAATATCAGTGTCGTTCCGGTGTCTGGTTTTGTCTTACCCTCTTCTCACTTGACCCTTTTCACTGTGTGCACTGTCAATCAGCATACATCAGAGCCCGACACAAACTTAAAGTCACTGGAAACTCAAATCCACACTTGCCTTCATGTCATTTTGGGGTCTTATGTACTTATTAGAAAGCATCCGAAAAAGTATTAGAAATAAGTTTGAAACCAAATTCAAAATATTGTCATTTAAGAAGCGGAAACGGCTGTCTGTCGCAAAGTAAAGCAGTGAAAATGTTTTAAATATAGTGTGCACTTAAACCAATATTGATATTTTTGGGTGGTCCTTTTTTTAAGGTGGCTAAAATATATTCTGCTGCTGACCCTGTCAGTAGTTCATTACTTAGTCTCCATGTTGGTACTGGTGGGAAATGTCAATCCAAATCGATTTGCCACACCAACACAGTCTTGGTTTAAACAGCTAAATGTGCTATTTTTGAACTAGGTTTTCTAATTGTGGACAGAAGTGATAGTATTCCACCATAATAACCACAAAAACTAAATAAAATCTCCTCGTGTTTCTTTTTTAACAGGCTAATGTACTACTCACTGTGACTTTGACTGTGAAAATGTAAACACAGGCTTGTTTCATCTGATTTCATGGAAACTCCAACCAACTGACAGGCATTAAGAATAGCGACACAGAAATAGCTCTAATGGTCTTGTGAATTTATGTAGGTCATGTAGAGGCATCAGTAATAAATTGAGTGTTTCATAACCAGGTAAAAGCTCTTTGTAGTAGCTTTAATGTGAAACTAAACTTTCATATATGCATTTTACTATTTAAGCCACATTTCCAGAGGCTTTAACCAGTGTCTGTTTCACTAGCCCCCGATGAGCGCACTAACTTTCGACCTTGTTTGTTGTTTCAGTATCATCGAAACCAAAGGAACCAGGGGCCGCTGTGGTGGCGCCTGGGCGCAGCTCTGCTCAGCCTTCTGTTTGACAGGGGGTTCATTGCTGGAGGAGGTGGAGCGGGACGGAGGTGAGGGGGTCTTCCCCTCTCAACATCCCTTTTCTTCATCTCTCTGAGGAACTGGACTCCTAATGGCACTGTCAAATCTAACACGGGTCTGTTTTCTGGGGGGAAAAAGAAAGGAGACTAAAAGTCACCGCGGGACGGAGACAACCAACTTTTATAGAAGGTCGCGTTTTTTTCTTTCCAAGAAGATGCCATGATGCTCCGAGATTCTTCTACAGGACAATGTTCATATTTTGGTATACATGTGGTGTAGTAATTTTGTACAGTACATTGTTCTTGTTAAATTTTTTGCACTTCGACATGTATCCATCTTTAATGACCTCCATAGACCCTGGGAATGCCTTATTCAACATTTTTTGCCAGAATGAGTATTGAGCAAATTGGACAGGCAAGACGAGATGGTTAGGAAATGAAAGAAAATGCGGTGTGAGGTTTTCTTTTCTGAAGTTTCCCCAGGTGAACAGACGAGTTGATTTACTAACTTCCAAAGAGGCAACTTCTCAGAACAAAGCATTTTGCACCTCACCTCAATGGAACATTTATCTTTTCTTATTTTCTTTAATTTGCTTTTTTAATTTTTATTTTCTTACTCTTCCATTTTCTTTGGTGTGGTTTTAAGTTTGAACATAATCCCTCAGTATCAGTATATTGGGAACAAAGCAAAGTAAGTTTCTGCACAGGTTGACTTGTAATCTAAGTATCTTTTATCTCTCTTTTTTAAACATGTACCAAAGCCTTTCTTTAGTCACGTGCTACATGTCAGACAATACAGAACAACATTTTGATGGATCAGGAGGTATTGGGGTGGAGTTTGCAGTGCTGAACATCAGTGACTGGTCAAACAAGCCCGGTGACTGCCAGCAAACCTGAGCAACAGCATTCAATCTGATTGCAAACAAGCACTGATGGATGCTCATAGCACTATGAAGAACTGGGATAGCAGTGAGCAGTAATTAAAAGGTATTGTATTGATTGACAAAACCACAGAGTATTAAAGGGATAGTTTTGTTTATTTAATGTGGGGTTATATGAAGTAGTTGTTGATAGTCAGTGTATTATCAGTGCATTATGCTGTGTACAGGGTCAGCAGCAAAATGTATTTGAGTGACTTTAAAAAAAATCTATTTCAGTTAACGTCTATACTAAATTTTACTTTGCTACCAGACAGCCTTTTCCGCTGGGAAACTGCCCTTAAATAACCAAATATCACTTTCTCCAAACCAACCAACCTTGATGGGTGCAATCAGTCCTCCGCCTCTTAGTTTCTTTGTGTTATTGTGAGACCTTGGTGAATATGAACTATCCTTTTAAAACACCAAAGTCACACAACAGTACAAACAGACAGATCAAAGCAGCGGTAGTTTGGCAACTTCCGTGTTCTGCAGGGTAAAATGACTGATTTTGGAGTTTGGAGAGAGCGATATTTGGCTTGTTTACCATTGGAAAAAGTTGCCAAAATAATGTGGTAAACATATTCCAAATCTAGTGTACACATATACTGATATTGACTTTTTTAGGTGGATCAATTTTCAAGTAGCTTTTAGAGACTTTTTGCTGCTGACCTTGTCCACAGTCGTACATTGCTTAGCTTCTCTTCTAGAACGCCTCTCTGTTTCTCCAAATTGGAGGCGTGCTGACCGCCATCTACTTTTGGATACACTGACCTTCTAAGTACATCATATAACCCCACTTCAAATAATCCAAACTATCCCATTAACAAATAACCCAACAGCAGAGGAATAATCAATAGTGGAATAAGTAAGCTGAATCAATATTTTACGATCAACACACTGTTTGAATATTTTAGGCTACACCCAAACGTTTGAAGAAATCATTTTTACTGATGTCTCATTTTTGACTTTGACTTGACATGACTGATTATGCAACTCCCCTTATTAGAGTGCATGTTTTTGTGCAGTACCCAAAGGGTTGAAGTTATGTCGATTGATCTAATGCCTGTTACTTACTGAACACAGCTACTAGGTGGCTGAATGTTGCTGTTGTTGAATGTAGCACACTAAAGAATGGCTGGGAGAGATACATGTAAAGATATTTAGATTAAAGTTACGTTGTGCTGAGTTTTGCATACATTTTGGAGGTCTGGTACCTGTGCACTAAATTCTAACATTAGAGTAAAGCACATTATTTGTTATACAGAACAAAGCAAAGTATTCTTTACCTAACACAACTGTTCGGCCAAGTCTATTGTAATGGTTTTAATCAGTAATAATTACTTATAGTGAGAACACCAGATTCTCTCTCGTCAGTTCCCAAATTCACCTTCAAATTCACATTCTCCCTGTGTTTTAGATGTGTTCGTGTCATGTGATTGTTTTCAGACCTCCATGCCCTTGAAGTGGAACTGTGGATCCACTGTTTTTGCACTAGACGTACACCCTTCAAGAGTTCAGATTGTTACCACGCTAACCTCTGTCTTGTATGAAGGTTTTCAGTTATGACTCGTTTTCTTGCCGTAACATTTCACTCTTAATGTCCAAGACAAATAATCAGCATTGAGACCTGACTGAATGCAGTCTGGAATCTGGATTGGATGTGGGTTCTGTAAATTTCATGTACCAGTGTTTCAGTTTAGAGTAGAGTTACATTAGAGCCACGTGCCTCCATCTAAAAAGTTCCTGTCCTGGTTTGTTTTTCACAGCCCGTGTGTGTTCTGAACACCAAACGATCCTGCATAATCAATCTGTGAAACAGATGTTCTCAGGCTACTTTTATGGGGTTTTGCATCATTTTATATTCTGTTGGGTGGTCTTTGGTGCAGATTTGGGACATTTTTAGTACATGTAATCACCACTGACTCAGAAAACAAAAAGACAAAAGTGAAAATGACTGTAATTATTGTTGAAATATGAATATGTTTAAAAACACTGTTGAAGATGCTGTTTGTTATATTCTCCATTGCTGAACCCAGGCCAACTTTTGGACCCAAGGAGCAGTACATATCAGGGTCTGTAATTACTCGCTCCTTACAATGTGTCAAGTTTATCACTGCATAATTAGGGTTTCCTCTCATTTTCTTAAAGATGTCTCAGGGACGGACTGTGTGGGCTACTGGTAACCTTGAGAATCTGTTACATGGTTAGAAGGAGAGCAGTGTTGTTTTTTCACCCATTTATTTATGACCTGAAGTGGTGTCAAGTCTCTTATTTTCATTTCAGTTGAGGAAAAAAAAAAATCCTTTCGGCCAATTTCTCTGCGCACACATTAAGGTACAGTTTGACTGAGGAGTCTGAGGCTGACTTGATGACTGTGGTGGTGACGGGGGCTACTGAGCATGTAGTAGTAGGCGTGTGAGGTGCACTGAATGTGGTTGTGGTTATAGTTTCCTGCGGATCCTGAACGCTGAGCCAGTCCCCGTAGCGCCCCGTCTCACCATTGGCTCTTGGCGTCCTCTTTGTGCTGCTCCTTTATTACATGGGTTTTGTTCATCGGTTCATTTTTCTTTGTAATTTATTTTTTACCTTCTTATTTATTTTTGTACATTTTGCCCATTTCTACTGTATACACTTGTGTGTGCAATTACTTCTTATTTTCCTTTTTTTTTTGTTTTGGTCTTGGATTGTATATTCTTCTGTTGTTTGAGCAGGTTGGTTTGCTTCATGTGAGACTCAACCCAAATTCTCCTTTTTTTAGTATCACTCATCTGCTGTAGGCTGTAAGAAATTTGTGGTTTGGCCCTTCAGGAAGAACAACAGCTATGGTCAGTTTGAATTCATGTTGGTTACAATGGATTTCAATGGTGGCATGTTTGCACGCTGCAATTACACGTTCCACATGGTCATTGTTTCGCCAAAATTCACTGCATCTGTCAAAGCTTCACAGCTTTGAGGAGGATAATATTGTGCAAAGAGAGTAGTGTATTCAGACAAATGTTATTGAGCATACAGGTACAGTACAGTGGAGAAATTGATTACGCTGCAGGGGTCGATAGAGAATATTCTTTGATCGATTTGAAAACTTATTGGAATGAATGAAGACTTGTTATGAAGATCGTATCTATAATGCTCTTATGCATTATAGACATGGTCATAGAGAGTGTTACTGAATACATTATAACCAGCATGAATTGATGATGACCACAGCTGCTGCTCTTCATTAAGAAGAAAACTACAAAGCCCACCTTTCAAGCCTTCATGTGTTTGATACTCAAAAAAAAAAAAGATTTTGGGTGGAGTATTTCACTTTAAAAGGTTGTGATTTTCCAGGGATGGGCCCCAACCAGTTCAGACCTTTTTCATTAGTCTTTCACTAGTCATCATGGGTAAATTCACAAATTGTGGCTTTGAAAAGCAGCAGCTTCGATGCAATGTAACCTTTAAACAGGATATGACCTTTACTTTATAATTAATGAGTCATCACCCATCCCACCCGTTACTAAAGATAAATACAACATTAGAAATACTTCAAAAGACACAGCAAAAGGTTGCCTTCTAATTCTCTTCAAGTCACAGGGCGTTTGTTTTAAATTCTTTAATCTTGATCATTGTGTTGTAATCAATATGCACTGGAAAGTACTTTGTTTCTGTAGATCCCATGGGTCCCTTATCTGTTGTGTGTTAATGTATAGTATATACTCTGGATTGTTGTCTGGGGCTAATCTTGCCATGTGTCAGACGTATATCTGTGCATTGACCAAGTGGCCTGTTTGATTTATTGGAAAGGGAAACAAGCCACCATGGTGCCCTGTATAATTTTGTTAGAATGAGGTTCCCAAACTGCACTCATCATGTTATATGAGTGTGGATAATCCCTAGAGTGGGAGATGTATTTTATGGAAACCATCAGTGTCTTGAATTTTGTAGTCCACTTTATATAAATTTGAAGTTTTTCGAGGAAGGTTTTTTTTTTTTTTTTTTTTTTTTTTTTTTTTTTTTTTTTTTTAACGATAACATTTCTTCTTCATGGTCTTTCTTAACTTTTTAAAATGTATTTTCTTAAGAAAAAGGGTCTGCTTTTATAAGGACAGTTCATGCTTGTAAAATAATTTTTAATTGCGAGTAGATCCTTTTGAAGTCCATGAGATCAAGGGCATTTTTTTATACAAAAATGAACTTGTAACATTCCTTGCACATCTCATCATGGTGTATAAACAAAACCCAGCAAACCAAAATAATTCATGGTTGTGGTTAATTTGGCTTATGAGCTTATTGCTGCAGTATGAAATATTTGCCCTTCTTTACAGAACAGATAAAGTGTACATGTATTTGTAAAACCCTGGAATATGCCTTTAACTGCTCAGTTTCAACGAAGTCTTGATTATCACACACTCTCTGTTATACCAAGAAATGAGACCCAGCGAAAATGTAGCATTTTTGTAAACATTGACTGTGTGTTTTCGAGACTCTACTGTGCACTCATTTTTGTGTTTATATATATTTTTTGGTTGTTGATATAATATGGAAGTAAAGACAATTTGTTATGTAGTGCAATATGCTGTACATATGGAGCTTTGCTCTACAAATCTTTTTTCTGGATTTCTTGTTGTTTATTGGTACTTTTTTCAATAAAATTTTATTGGAAGGTGTCAAGTTGAGTCAAGTTTATGTTTGAATGACAATGTTATATCCCAGTTGGATTTACAGTAACACACACTAGTACTCAAACTTCCAATTTTCCTCAAAAGTACTATGTAAAGCAGTTTACAAATATTAATCATTTTGTATTGCCAATGTGTGAATAGCTGTAACGTGTAACAGTTTCAGTTTATTACCGACGCCTCTATATGACCTACATAAGCAAACAAGACTATAAGCAAGAAGATCGGCTATTTCTAATTAGTTATTCTTAATGCCTGCCACCAGGTCAGATTCACTGTGAAATCAAACAAAACAAGTCTATGCTAGTCTAGTCTAGTCTAGTCTAGGCCCAACAATGATTTTAAAAAAGCCATTTTGTAGGTATTCTCTGGTATTTTTAATGGTATATCAGAGTTTTGCTTTCCTGGAAAGTGATTAAAAACTGTTGATGCTGCACTCGGGGTCGTTACTAAATTAGCGTCCAATTAAATATTTCCTGCCTATTAGACAGAACATGGAATGAGGATACATCCATTCACTGAAGGGGACTGCAGTCTTTCTGGCGGTCTCACTGTGCAAAAAAACAACTTACTAACTTTATTCACTGATTTTGGTGAAACTAGATCATATTTTTATTTATGGTGAAAATATTTTCTGGTTTCCCCTCTGATGGCTCCTCAGATTTCACTCATAGTGGTTTAATTACAGATTTCCCTAGATGGTCAGGTATAGCTTTTAGCTTACTTGTTGCTAAAGAAGCTAATCATGACTGCCGTTAGTTACCATTAATGGGCAGTAGAACCAGGCTCAGCAGTCTCCCAGTGAACACAGCTGGTGAGCGGAACAAACACAGCCTCCGAGACTGACAGGGAATACAGTAATGAGATTGTTATGGAGTTTCCTGATGGAAAGATGGCTTCACTTGTTGCTAAAGTACCTAACTGCTAACAGGCATTAGCCTGGTTAGCTAAACTCAGAAAGAAAACAAAATCTATACTGTAGCACTCCAATAAACTGGGAACATTAAAAAAAAAGTGACCTTCGGTTTATTAAAACAGTGTGAGGACTTATTTCTAATGACTTGGGATGATTTTTGCTGGAAAATGCAATGGGTTTCCTCTTCACCACTTCCCTACAGTGCCAACAGTGTGCAAAACTAACATTACACTATCTAACAACACGATGAGAGTCAGTCACGTTCAGTCTCATGTATGTCACATCCCGTTCTGGCAGATGCCCAGGATGCTTGCTTTTAGCTACGGAAAGCAAGCATGTGTGCGAGTGACAGGATACTGACTGCAGTTCACTTAACACCCAATGGTGTCATTAATAAGGCCTTTCTCATAATTCCACATAGTACCTTTTATGTGCAAGAAAAACAGGAGAAACCATGTGAGAATTCAGAGAAATACCACTTCACTGATGACTTAAGTGCAATATGAGCATCAGATGAGGAATAAAAGTAAGAGAAATAAAACTCTGTATTAGTAAATCCAGATTTTCACACCTGAAACTGACCAAAAAAGCTACAGAAGAATTAATCCCCTCCTTTGCTCTGTTCCCACTCCTTTGAGCCCAAGCTTTTATTTTAAGGGGTTCTCTTGTTGACTAAGCCACTGATGGATTAGCCAAGTGTTTGAGGCTAGCCAGGCATTTGAAGCTGGCCAGGCGTTTGGCAGAGACCGTGCCCATCACATCCCTCCTGCTGTTAGGTCATTAATTTAGTGAGAGCAACGGGGCCTCCAACCCTCTCTAATAACTGTTGTCTGCAATCTACACACTCATGCACACACACACACAAGCAAGTGTTGCATGACACCTGAATGAGCCCCTGTATATATAAAATGAAAGGAGTTACCTCACACGGCATAACTGTCACATTCTGAAAGGTTAAGGCCAATGTTGCTCAGTCTGCAGATTAGTAACACATGCAGCACGGATGCCCTCGAGACATGGGGGTGATTGATCAGTCTTGACACATACAAACACAAAAGGTTAGTGTGTGGAGTGCAAAAGTGCATTCTTCTCACTGTTCAAAAAGTTTTACCCTCATTTGTATTGAAGATGTTTTGTAATATCTACTCGGTATGAATGTTGATGTACTTTTCTTGCAGTGTGCTCACAATAATCACACCCGGGATCGTGTTTCTCTTGTATTCAACACACCAGACAACTTACAGTCATCTCCCTCGGGGCTGACGCGTGGCTCGTCTATTGTCACACATGCCAAGTACGGTTTCACGCTTCACAACACCTGACTCACCTGCTTGGCCACTTTCAGCAAGAAAACTCCCTTGTCTGTGGCCCCCCGACGCAAACACACGAACAAATGACGTATGTCAGAGGATGTGGTTGAAATAGAACAACACCCTTTATGCCACTACACAACAGTTGCACGCAACTCCACTCCTAATCCTGTGTCTTAGGCAGATGTGGAAAGTAATCAAGCACAAATACCTAACCTGAATATTTATTTTACTGACAATTTTTTACTTTTACTTAATACATTTTAACGCAAATATCTGCAATTTCTACACCTTACATTTTCAAAACAGGCTTAATTACTTCAGCTTTAACTCAATAATTTTTTTGTTTTGCATCATCACTCGCTGCTCAACATTGAGACTGATTTCAACTTAAATGGATGGAGCAATAATACATGAAAAAGATGATTCCTTGGTGTATACATCAATGCATATCAAACATGACAAGTGTAAAAAGACAAAAAACAGGACCAAAAAAGACATAAGATGAAAACAATGTAATGGACGCAACAAGACAAAAGCATTGTGAAGGACACAAAAAGACGAAAAAAATGTAAACACTGTAACAGGTCAAAAACTATGCAAAAGACGTAATGAGACATAAAATTATGTAAAAGAAGTGACATGAGGAAAACAACATAAAAGATGTCACAGGACAAAAACAACATCGAAGACATAACAAGACATAACAGAGAGAGGGGGACGTGACTGCAGAGAGAAGATGAGGAAAGCTTTGCACAAAAACATACCAGTAGAAATGTCCTTCAGAGGGCGACTTTTTACTTTGATACTTTGAGCACATGTCGGTGCCTGTATATTTTCGCTTTTATTGGAGAAAAGGAAGAAAAAAGAATAATGTGTGTACTTTTGCCACCTCTGATCTTAGATGTTTTAAGTGTAGCAATTTCAAGCCTTATTAGGAGTTAATTAAGAGTGCTTTGTATACAAATGTCAAAACATATAGAGATCATGTGACCAGAGGCCTAGAGACCCAGTCATATCTACAGAGGTAATCGCTTGCTTTTTCTGGGATATTATCCTAAATTTTAATCTTAAGGCAGCAGCGTGCCAAGGATGTCCCCTGCCTCCTCTGCTGTTTACCTCGGCTTCATGGCTCCTGCAGTCATCTCCTCCAGGCTCAGCACTTTAATGGGGAGAGCATTGGCTTTCCCGGGCCCAAACAATGGCTCCTCTGTTCCCGTGGCCTGGCCGCCAGCTGAAAGAGACACCCATTAGAGAAGCGTCTATCTCTAGGGTCAGGCCCAGGGGTCACGCACAAGTACGGCTCTTGTTTATGTCTGCAAAGCCAATCAAAACACTGCAGCCTACGTCTTTAACTCCTACATGCCTGGCTCTCTGGAAGACTGAGGAGGAGTTTCTGCTCGAGCTGAAGTCACAGAGTGCAACAAATTCAACCACAGCTTCTACTTGTCCCTCTTCTACTCCGAGCTAAAGTGGTGCCTTGTGTTAATAAATAAAGGGAATAAAGTAGCTGTGTGAGAGAGAATATCAGCAAATTAGCGCCGACAGCCACCTCAGCACCTGCTCCGCGCCACCAGCCACAGATTCTCCCCCCCGAGTCCTGAGAGCTCTTCAAGTGGCTCCTTAATGCAGCTCACACAGGTAATTACTAAATTATCACCTGAGCTCACCCTTTTCATTGAGCTACAATTTAATGTAGCTGTGATTTGAGGAAAGAAAGTACAGTTCATTTTAATGAGCCTGAAATTACATTAATGAGTTTATGATTCTTTTAATTTGCTAACAGCAAAATAGAAAGGGCTGCACAGCTCCGGTACAGCTCCAGCAGGAAACCAGCACTGCAGACCACTACAGATCTTCAAGCAGACTCCAGAATAGTATAGTATAAACTATTACTATGTACTATAACTATGTTAGTTATATCAAGTTATGTATGTAGGTTTGGGGCAATGGCCGTTTGTTTTCAAGATGATGAGCTCTCAGACATGTGCTTTCAGTAAAATAGGACACTTTTTCAGACTATTAGGATTTTAGAGTAATGGATCATTGGAACAATGGCATGGCAGCATAAATCCCTCTGCCCTATGACGACTATTTGTCACAAGCAAATGTTTTTTAGTGAAATATCCCCAGAACTATTGGATGTGTTGCATGAAACATGGTAGAGACATGCATGCCTTCCTCAGGATGAACTGCTGACCCTTTTGATGACTTTGATCTAACACCATCATCAGGTCATATCCCATCGACCTCAGCTGTATGCTACTTTGTGTTTAGTGCTAATTAGCATGTGTTAGTATGCTAACAGTAAACATTAACCCTGCTGATCATCAGCATGTTAGCAATGTCACTGTAAGCATGTTGACACACTCACATTAGCATTTAGCATTAGCTTCAAGCTATGTCCACATGCAGCTTCACAGAGCTGCTGGCATGGCTGTACACACTTTAATCTTGTTGGTTTGATGATGATTATCTTCTTGGCACAAATGTCTGCGCTGCAAGGTAAACAATGAAGATAATATCTGCCATGTCTGAGCCACCAACACCACAACCACTACCTATCCTCCCCCACTGCCCCCACTCCAATCATACACCAAAACCCCCTCTTTCAGTACGGATAGCACTCAGACACTTCAAGCAGACAACTCTACTTTGATAATACAATAGTGCACTTACAACTGTGCATTTCATGTCAAAAGAAAAACAACATTTCTACTGTCATCAGTGACTTAACTGTGCAATTTCAGAGTTGTTATAAATCTGTAAATACTTAAGTAGAAAACATTTGACGCCACACTTAAGTCCTTCTAGTCTTAGTCAGGGCGAACTAACGTCACCTCTTCAGCCAGAGAAATGTTTGAGCACTTTCCACTCTTCTTTTTCCTCTCTTAGCACACATCTGGTGCTCAGGCGGGCAGTTGTCATGGGAATAAGCAGCTAAGCCAACAGTGTTGCACGTCGCTGTGCAGGGGGAGACCGGTTGATCGGGGTTCAGCTGGGCATGCCGTGGGCGCAGCAACTCAGCAACCATCCCCAACTCTCCCCCTCCCTCTCTCTGCCGTGACTGAACACAGCTGACCTCCTCTGGCAAAGACCCCAACCCTACCCCACCCCACCTCCACCTCCATCCTGCTCTGCTCTGGTCTGCTCAGCCACCCTATCACAGCTGGGAGGAGAGTGTGCAGAAATTGATCTGTTAACACTTGGTAGCTGATAATCAAATAAACAGTCCTGTTTTCTACTGTTGCAAATGGGTCATTCTCTAACTTTTTAAAACTCCCTGCTTGTCCTCCGTGTCTAACTTTTCCTCTAATCTGCTGAGCTCGACCGGCTCTTTTCTTTACTTTCTCTGTTGAAGGAGAGGTTGGGCAATCACTACACAGCACTGTGAGTTCCCTTTGTTTACCAAGAGCAACCCAGCAGAGCGCAGAGCTTTGTTGAGCAGCAGTCACTCCCAGCCTCACAGCTGTGACACACACACACACACACACACACACACCAGCACACACACATACACAGAACTGAAATCTCTGACTCACAAACACTAGCAGTATCCTGTGGTCAAGGGGAGGGATTTAAATCCTCCAAGCACAGCACATGAACCTGCTGAACTTGTCCTGTCCGTCTCCTGCTGGCTATTGTTCTCCCCCTTCTATGTTTCCCAACTTTATCACTTTTTCAAAATCTTCATACTTTTCCGCCTCCATTTGGACCCAATTAAAAGATACACCCCGTAAACCTGCACGCAGCAGGCAGCTGTCTTCTCCCCACGTGTGAAAATCCATGCACTTGGCGTGTAGCTGCGAAAGACACAAGCCCGGCCTAATTATGATGGGGGGTGTCACTCAATAGACAGTACATAAACAAGCGGGGTCATTGTTGGGAACTAATTGGCAGGAAAAAGGTTCCTGTAGCTAGATAAAAATAAGCAGTCACTGTGGTTTCCTGAGGACACACGAGGAGCCCACTGCACTGGCACGGCCTGTGGTGTGCAGTAATGAGAGAAGAGTTCGCCTGATGCCCAGTTTCCAGATGCACTGTCTTTGCGAGCAGGCATAAAGGGCTGGATAACGCCTCCGAGCTACAGAACCGGGCCAGTTCAGTCAGTGGGTGCATTTTTTTTTTCACCCTGCAGGTTGGCATGGCGCCAGAGACGTCAGGCAGGCAGCCTGTCTTGTTAGCACACCTCACCTTGATAACAGGAGTGTAGCGAGAGGGATGAGGCCGGGGAAGAAAAACAACCAGCGCACCAGGGGTGGGGCCCTGGGACAATCGTGTGTGTGTGTGTGTAGGTTTCAGTGCGTGTGTCGGCTCACGCAATGGACCTCCTCCAAACAGTAACAACTGCAAAAACATTGGGCAGAGTGTTAAACTCCGAGCAGTTTTTCCGAGCTCATGTTTCACAACAGAGCACTCCCTCCTTCTCTTTCTCCTTTTCTTTCTCATGCTGACTTTTTTCTTCTTCTCTGGCCTCCCATCCCCCACTTCCCTGCTTCTCCTTTGCTTCATTTTTTTTCCTCTCACTTATTGGTCTTGTTTTTCTGCACTCCTTCACTATCTGTATGTCTATCACATACACATGAGCACAAAACTTCTTAACCCCCCCGCCCCCACCTCCATCCTTACATATGCTCTGCTTGCCCTCTTCCTCCCCCTCCCTGTTGTTGCTGACTGACAGTGCTGATTTACTCCAGGTTTGGCCAGCTGCCAGCTCATCTCAAACAATTGCATGAGCTACAGGGCCGGCTGGTGGAGCCAAGTTTGGATGGCAATAAACAAAGTCGTGGATTGGCTCCTCTCCGCTCCAGCAAATTTGGTACCTCAGTCAACTTTCTCCTATCCTGTAGAAGTAACAACAGTTAGCTAATGTTAGCAAAACACTAGCTCACCAGCTAACTTAGATTGTGAATATATGGTCCTGGTCCTGGTCCCCCAGCAACCTCTTTTAACAGTGTTAAAAAAAAAAGGTTTTCTTTTCAGCAAACAAAGAAGCACATAGCATATCTATGTTTCCTAAGTGCAGGAAACAAGTAAGGAGAAAGCTGCAGGTACAGAGCTTACTCAACTATTATCGGAGCACGGAGTGCAGCACAATTGTCAATAGCCAGAAATGTCCGCAGGGGCAAACGGGCCATTTTATTTTAGATTTTACTCGTACACTGTGGGCACTCAGGTTGTGGCTTGACAGACTGTACACTGTGAGCACATAAATCAGGAGCTTTGGCTTTACATCACAGATTTACTTGTACAGTTGGAGTTGGAATTTAACTACAACATTTCAGTGACGGTATCAGCCCAGCTTTACGGGGATTAAGATAGCTGCATATGATTTATCCAACAGTTGCAGCCAAAACCAAGACTTTCTTAATTGTTGGTGTCAGATTACCTTCTTTGTCTATTTCTAGCTTTTTCTCTCAATTTTCCTCCGTCTTTAATTGTCCCTCAGAGAGGACAGTCCAGACACTGACCAACCAGTCAACCTCATCTCTTCACACACTGCCGTCTCAGCACTGGCTACTTCCAGCCATCCCTACACACTGATTGGCCGATGCGAATACCCAGAGGACTGTGGGTAAACTCTTGAACCCATACTTCTCAAAGAGGGAATCACCTGGGACTGAAGCTCAGGGAACGAAACACACTCCAGTCGTCTCGTCTCTGGCTGCTCATCATTAACCTGTGGTCACCTCCATCCTACCAGGGGAGGACATGAAAACCCAGTTTAAGACAAACAAAACAACAGATAAACAAAGTCTCACTAATAACTTTGGGGAAATGGGACAGTGGATATTTTGTGCATGGATTATTATAATATCTGTAATGTAGCTGTAATTATATTCCTGTTTTCAAAAACAGCTAACTTTTTGTTTCTGGTGTTTTGGCACAATGACTCCATTTAAAAAAACGGTAATTCTGACAGGCGGTCCCAGCAGAACTGCATCAGGGGAGCGCAGCAAAGCAAAAACAAGACAAGCCATTCCAACGAACAGATTTGCTCATAAATAATTCTCTTCCAAGACAGCTGAATGAATTTCAAATGCAGACAGAGATGAGGGTGGGCTGGAAAACAAAGTAATGTCATAATGTGCAGTCGTGTGCAACATTTGTCTTTGACAGGTCCAGCCCAACAGTTAAACTGATTTCAACTCCAGCGCTGATGATAAAAATAGCTCACTGCTTCCATACTAATGCTGTTTGTTGTTCAATAGTTCACCTACAAATGCTATTATGGCCTCCAGGGTTGACCTTAATTCCTTGGTATTTCACTTTATGCTCCATGTGGAGCTGTGAACCGCTGCATGCTAACTATGGGCGATGTGGTTGACTTGACCCTGTGACGTTTATGTCTTCTCCTATTACAGATAATTGAGCTTTCCAGCAGCAGCCTTCTTGTTCAGAGAAAATAGTGTTTGGTCTTTAAGGGTAACTTCAGTATTTTTCGTCCTGGAGCCTATTTTCCTATGTTTTTACTATGTTTTTGTGTCTAAGTAACTAATGGGAACAACAGTTTTTGAAATTGGTATTGAGGGATAGCTCTGCAGCCAGCAGAAGTGAAACTAAGCTACCACATAATCACTCTGGGCAACTAAGTAAGTCTACTAAAGGTTAAGTCCATTGAAGTGCTTGCCACTGACAGGCTCAGATTGTTCTTTAATTATGGAAAGAATCGCTACAGAGATAGACCTTTATTCAAAGAATAAGATACAGATTTCATTTAAGCAGAAATGGCCATTTTGTTGCTCCTGCCAATCTAACCGGACTCCCTTTAGAGAATAGTAATCTGGTAATGGTAATAACATCTTCACTGTCTGTCTATGTTGATTTAAACACAACAGAAACAACATAAAAGTCACCAGAACAATCATTAACTCTGGTTTGGTTGAAATAAATATATTATTATTTTCACATCACACACTGAATTAACAGTTTATTTCAACCAAACACCCAAGGCTGATGATTGTTGGAGCAGTGGAAAGATATTTTTGGTGAGTTTAATTTGTTTCTGTTGAGTTTGAATGACCACGATGATTACGAGGTTAAATTTATAGTTTTGTAAAGCGAGTCTGGTTAGTTTGATGAGAGCAATAAATTTACCGTTTCTGATTAAACAAAACCTATTTTATGCTTTACAAAAAGGTGTATCTCTGTAGCAATCCTTTCCATAATGTTGTCAGCCACTTGTAAAATATCAGTCTGTTTCTGTCAGTGGCAAAACCAAGCATGTATTTAGTTTGATGGGGTGCAGTTGCCTGGAGGGATTACAGTGTAGCTTTGTTTCGTTTCTGATGGCTGCAGTGCTCTCCCCATAGATGTATAAGCTTGACAGGGCACTGCATCCTTGGTATTGCAGTGAAAAATTCTTGAACGGCCTAAAAATATGTTTAACTGCTGACAGGACGCCTCAATCTGCAAACAAGGTCAGTTATTACACTTTCTTTCGATGGGTAGTAGCAGTGGGTATGACCAGGAAGAAGTAAACCCGGAAGCTAGGTTTTTTTGGTTTATAGACCAGGCGAGTAAGTCTCATTGTTCCCATCTTTGCATACGTTATCTAGTTCCTTATTGTACGTCTATGGCTCTCCCTCAATACTGGCCCAGTTTCAAAAATTGTGGTCCCTATTAGTCAGTTTGACACAAAAACATGAAGAAATATGGTCCAGGATGAAAACTACTGAAGCTACCCTTTAATCTTCTCCCCCAAACCATTGGGTGGCCAGATGTCCCTGTTTTCAGGGGACAGTCCCTATTTTTGGTGGCCTGTTCACAGCTGAACCTGTCCACAGAAATGTCCCTGTTTTTTTTACTGTGTTAAAGACTGGATAGGAAGAAGATAGAAGAGGAAAGGTAAAGGTATGATTACAGAGTCTGCCATTGTACTTGTTTTTTATTTCACAGACAATAAAATTGGATATTTTAATGGCATATTGACCCCAGGACTGGAAATGTCCCTGGTTTTAATTTCAGAGAATCTTGCTTGCCTTACCAGAACCTGACACCACACACGTGCTAACGCTCTTCAACAACTGCACCATCATCCACAGAAGTTGAAGCGAAACTCTTGTGATGAGAATGTGAAAGTGTCACCGTGATGTGCTTTTGTGGCATGCACAATGCGCGACACTGTGTAGACAGAACAAGCAGCTCTGCAGACTTGTGAGGGGTGTGAGGGTTTCATGTGACTGTGTGCTGTGTTGTGGTGTGGTGAGGTGTGGTGAGGATGGGCCCTGCCTACCGAACGGCTGTGACGCCGGAGAGAGACGGCGGTGAGCCTT
Organism: Lutjanus campechanus; assembly: GCA_027495735.1. NCBI lineage: Eukaryota > Metazoa > Chordata > Actinopteri > Lutjaniformes > Lutjanidae > Lutjanus > Lutjanus campechanus. The sequence continues at coordinate 34,021 of JAJHUR010091109.1, forward strand.
GTGGTTGCAGCAGACGGAATGCAGCCGCTGAAATTCACCACACCGGGCAAGAGCAGGCAGGGGCCCTCAACTGTAGCCTGACCACTCCGAAAGCCACCAGCATACTGTGTTATTACATCTTATTGAGCATTATAACATGGCTGATCATTTGGGTTTGACATGCATGGAGCTGCCAGCTTGTCACAATTGCAGTGTAGCTATGATTGCAAACCACCAGTCCCCTCCTATCTTGCTGGATAATGTTTATATAAACCCAGGTTGTTTTGCAGATGAGAATGCCTCTTGATACTGTTTTCAAGGTTTCCTGGGGAAAACAGCAAGCAAGCATGATCTGGCCCAAAGCAGATAACACTGATGTAAATAACTCCTCATCCCCAGCTTCACTGATAACACGAGGTCTAACACCATTGTTTTGGCACACCCTGGCCTAGGACAGTTGCCTGCTTTTGACAAGATCACAGTTGGTGTAATAAACACACAGAAGTTGGCTCATACTTGAAAACAGAGAGAGTTCTCTATCATCTCCTCTCTGTTGTTATCTTACCTCTAGCATGTCCCCTAATGGGTTTACACTGAAAATCAGGCAGATTAATGGCATTAGGCTTAATAAATCCAGTCATGGGCGTGATAAAGACGGGGATGGGGAATCTAAGCTGCAGCCAGTCCCTCCCTGCTGGGCTCAAACATGGGAGCACCGCTCTAATCTGGATGCCAGCAGAGGGATTTCACACCGGGAAAAGTGACATCAACTCCTACACTCCACTGGTGATGGCGAAAAACAGATGCAATTATGGCAAATATTTAAATGAAGCATAAGAGAATTTGTAATGAAATGCAAAGATGGCACAGTGGAAATTCACAGGTCTACATATAACTAGAATAAAATAAGCAATGAATCAAAATGGCAGTGTCAATGCTAATCTCTTACTTTCAGTGACTAACTTCTAGCAGTTAAATATCAGAGGTGGGACCAAGTCATTGTGTTTCAAGTTGCAAGCCTCAAGTATTTGCACTGAAGTCCCAAGTCAAGACAGGCAAGTTCCTTGTCAGACCCAAGTTCAACACTTAGATGTCTTAACTCAAGTCCCTCATAAAGTCCCAAATCAAGACCGACAAGTCCCACAACAGATGCAGATCAGCTGCTCTTTTCCTTTTAATTGTGCATCGTTCCTGCAAAAATGAACAACAAATAATGCAACAATAATGCAACAATAAATAAAAAAAGTGAAGTAACAATTCAAAACTGACAAGTCTCGAGTCAAGTCTCATGTCAAGACGGACAAATCCAAAGTCAAGTCGACATTCATAAACTTTGTTAGGTAATCGCAAACTATGTTAACATTAGCCTTGTCTTATCGTTCTTTGTGGAACTTAAAATATTGAACAAAGTTTTCTACCTGTCATTTTCTACCTGCGCATTTGTAAGGTTAGTTTTTCATGGTTCTCTCCTGCAACTTGATTGGATGCTTTTCGTAGCAAGGTTTGTCGTAGGCAACTGGACTTGATAGAGTTCTTGAAGACATTTCGCTTCTCATCCAAGAAGCTTCTTCAGTTCTGACTGACCAGTCTACAAATACCATGACCTGGATGACTGAGAACCTTCACAGACTTGATTGGATGCTATTGAATTAGTTCAAACAAAGTGGATTTGGGGAATTAAGTGTTGGCTTGCTGAGAAGCATTAATGTTTGCTGATTCAGGAAATGAAGGGAAGTTATTGATTTGTGGCACAATTTTTAACATACTTTCTAATCTTTGGCCTTGAGGGAAGGTATCATGTATTTTCAAGTCAAAAGGTTTAAGTCCAAGTGAAGTCACAAGTCTTTTTTTGTTTTGTCAAGTCTAAAGTCATCAAATCTCCACACCACTGGTAAGCATGTAGCTGTGTCCAACTTTGACAATGTGGAGCCACAGTTGGTCTCATTTAGGCTGGTTGCCTAATTCAATACAGCGACACACTGTCACACTGTATCATTTAGCGGGCCGGTCTCAGACGACTCATTCAAACACGTTGCTCCCTGGAAAACAGATTTCTTGTAAAGGCCGTTCCACCTCAATAAATAGAGGGCACCTAAGGATGAATGGTGACTGCTCTCATAGGCCCCCAGACAATGCTGACTCCTACAATGCCTTTAGCTGGCACACAGATTTCAGTAATTAGACTGTGACTGTTGCTGGCAGGGGGCCAGGGTCAGAGCCAAAGGAAGGGGGTAAAGGCACAGTTCCCTTGCACACACACATACACAAACACTCACACACACATGCACTGAATGCCCAGAGCCTCCTGCTGTCATGCCATGTTTGCCCCTATAAGCTACAATCCTTCACCAACCCCCCCCCCCCCCCCCCCCCCCCCCCCTATTCTCTTGTGTCGTGTTTTTATGGGTCTGAGTCAGGGTCCTGGGGTTTGTTGGGTTTCTTTTACCGCTGGGTAGTTTGGGCTTTTTAAGGGGGGAGGGGGTAATTACAATGGTGGGGAAAACAAACAGAGGATGGAGCGAAACGGGACTTGGCCTGTGGTCACATGGGAGCTATTTATTCATTATTGGTCCAATGGGAACCTTTGTTTTCTTTGCTTTAGGATGTTTAGATGAGGAGGTGCAGACAACAAATGTATTGTCGACCGGTAAATGTGCTGATTCATCAATGGGCAATGATCTCGTCTCATGATGTAGGTAATGTGAAGTATTACCGTACACTTTTGGGCTTGTTATCTCAATTTCTAAAAACAGATCAGTGTGTCAAAGTGGAGCTGAACAGGCGTCTGCAGAGTTCTGGCTTCATTTTGCCTCTTCCCTCCCTTCTGCTCTCTGACTACCTCCATGAACTCAGGCTGAACCGCCCCGCACTGCCGAGGTTTTATGATCTACGTATCATGGTCAGTCACCCCAAACCAGCACTGGTTGGCAGAGTGGCGTCGAGTGGTTAGCAACACAAGACAAACTATCCAGATACGATCTTGAACTCTTGAACTTATTGCAAATATACAGCAAGAGAGCGGGCAATCAGTCTCACTCCGTCTCTTTAAATCTGTCTCTCTTTCTCTCTATCACTCTTTTTGTCTTTCAGCCTCATGGCAATTAAACTTGGCAATGAATTTCCTCATGCAGCCAGACACAAATGAAAAAAACTCCAGGAACCTGTGTGTCTACACTGTAAAACACCATACAGGAATTTAGTAGAATCAAATATGTTCTCTTAATCTCAGGTTAATTCAACTTAAATTTTGTTTTTGTTTTTTCAGTTCATATAACATGCAACTTCTTAACTTGTTTCGAGAAAACATAACTCATTTGTGTGTCACCAAATTTAGTATTTTCATAAAGTTGGTCCAACGATTGTCTTCTTTCAGTGTGTTGTTAAAGTGATGTTCCATTGCAAACAATCGCCTCTCATGATGGTTGTTTTTATGAGTTTGAGCGGTGAGAGTCTGGACATCGTCTTACCCACTCCAGCCCAGCGTAGCTCCAAGTTTTCCCGAGGGGGAGTGCAGGGAGGTGGGGGGAAGGGAAGCTGGCAATCCCCTGCTCTCACGCACCCTCTAGATTAGAACATTAGAAATCACTAGACAGAAATACCCTCAGTGCCTACAGCCCCTCCTCCACCCTCTGCAACCCCAGGGTCATCTGCTTGGTATTGACCTCTGCTGAGAGCCACAACTCCACTCTTGGCGTGTCAGTGGGTTGTTTACATATGGAGGCGATGAGAACGGTTCGCTGTAAAAGCAAAAAAAATTGAGAAAACTCAGAATTTCAAGGCAACTTACTTTAATAGATTTTTTTTAGGTTTGAGCCCAACTCCAACTCTTAAGTTTTTGTTTTAAAAAAGTTTTTACCAACTTGTGTTTTTTTTTGGGATAATTTACTTTTCTTCTTTAGTTAAACTTGAATTGTTGAGTTTTAGAAACCCCCAAAAATGTGTTTCAAAAACAGTTGAGAAAACTCATTGAAGTGAAAGTGAATATGGTTTAATAATTTAACATTTTTACTTGAAAACATTTAATTTTAAAGCCCGCTAAAAAACCAAGTTCAGAAGTCACTGAACTCACTCAACAACCTTTGAAATACAGTTTTTTGGGGGTTTCTAAAACTTAAACATTCAAGTTTATCTAAAGAGGAAAAGTAACTTATCTCAACAAAAGATTATAGGTCAGCAAAACTTTGTTTAGTTTATTTCAAAAGTTAAGAGTCAAAGAGATCAAAACTCAAAAATCTGATGAGCAGATGAGTTTTCTTTGCTTTTGTTTTTTTTTTTTTTACAGTGTTTGGGCAGAAGAATATGAACAAGGAAAATGCAGCTATAAATCAGAGAGGAAATTAAGTTATCAGGGAACACTGCAGGCATAGAGAAAGTTCAAGTTGACATTGAACAATAATTCATCTTTTGAAAAACCACATGGGCTTTCTTTAAAAATACAACCTCATACAATAAACAGAAGTGAAAGATATTCACTCAAGAGCTCAACATGACAATACATAGATTTCTAGTGGTTGAACCTTGCTGAGTCTCTGTGTAAACAAGTAACCATGTTGTAATTGCTGATAGTGTATTTAATGTGCTAGAGAGCCTTATCAAATGTCATCACATTATCTCTTCCTCCAATCTCTCTTCCCTATTTCTCTCACAGCAGATCGTTTAACTCGCTTATTTGCCTTGGCAGCACAGTCTAAGTTGATGTTTGCGGCACAGGCCCTCATGTGGCAGTGTTTACCAATGGCCGTATTAATTCAGTGTCATGCTGCAGCATTTGAATAATGAAAGCTGCAGCAGCTGGGCCTCTGAGAGCAAGAAACAAGAGACCTTGTCTCCCTTTTTCTCTGACTCTCTCTTTCTGTTTTTTTGTCCTCTCAACAACTTCTCTCACGTGGTTCTCACACCCCAGAACCTCACGCTTTCAATCACGCCCATGAGGTTTGAGTATGTTACAATGGCTCGCACCAATTCCCTGGAGTCCGCAGAGCCAAGTCATGCTCATGTTGCTGTGTGGGACAAGGGGGTTTGTGTTTGAATTAATGTGATAATCTGCACAGAGAATGCACATTACCATACCATTATTTTTATGTTGTACACTATGCACCCTGTGACCTTGCAGTGTTTACAATCAAGGCTATGTATACTCAACAAAAATATAAATGCTAAACACTTTTATTTTTGCTCCCATTTTTCATCAGTTGAAGTAAGCAATCCAGGACTTGTTTTGTGCAAACAAAAAGGTTTATCTCTCTCAAATATGCTCACAAATATGCTCACAAATGCTCACAATCCACATTAGTGAGCACTTCTTCATTGCCAAGATAATCCATCCACCTGACAGGTGTGGTATACAGAGATGCTGATTTAACAGTTTGATTATGACGCAGGTGTGTCTCGGACTGGTTACAATGAAAGGTCATTCTAAAATGCGCAGTTGACTCTTGAAAAAGGCATTGATTAGGCACTGAACTATGGCTATTTCACAAAGGGCTACAGATACCTTTTTTTCCCTGGGGGGGATCATAACATGCCCTATGCATCTGCCTTCTTCTGATTGGCTAAATTAACTAATTAACTTGTTGTCTTTGTCAGTTGGGTCAATGAGGTTTGGGATGAGTGATTGGTTAGGGTTAGGGTAAGAATATTAGGGTAAGTCAATCAGAGGCAGAGTAGGGCAGGTCATGACTTTGCCCTCCTGGGTAAAAAAATGGTATCTGTATCCTTATGTGAAATAGCCACAGTTCAATAAAAATCTTTTCTCAATATCAAAATGCACCGTTTAGCGTAGCCTGTCATTGTGACCAGTCCAGATATCATTTTTTTCCCAGGAGGGAAAAGTCATGATCCGTCCTACTCTGCCTCTGATTGGCTTACTGAGAGATTCTTACCCCAACCCTCCCCAGTCACTCCTCATGCCTAAACTTAACCAATCCAATCAACAAAGACAAGTTGAAGCCAATCAGAGGCAGACAGAGGAGTAATTGTTATCTTTTGCCATATGTGAAATAGCCACAGTTCAGTGCCTTATAAATGTCTTCTTTTTTTAGAAGATAAAACTGCACATTTTACAGTGGCACTTTATTGCGACCAGTTCAAGGCACACCTGTGCAATAATCCTGCTGTTTAATTAGCATCTCTATGCCACACCTGTCAGGTGGGTGGATTATCTTGGCAAAGTGTTCACTAACAAAGATTTTAACAAATTTGTGAACAGAATTTTAGAGAAATAAACCTTTTGTATGCACAGAAGAAGTCTGAAATCCTTTACTTCAATTCCTGAAGAAGAAAAAAAACGGGAGCAATGTATTTATATTTTTATTCATTATATATACATATGTATGGGATTTCAAATGCATAATTTGATATAATGCACTTAAGCTTTTGATATATAGTTCATAAACACCCTGATTTGTTTACAAGTGACATATGGATGGCTTTACCCTCAGTAGTAAGCCTGTTTATTGGCAGTGCATGATTGTTGTGATGCCTGCAGGCGGAACTTCTAGGAATTATCAATGAAGGGTTAATGACTTGACCTTTGGCAACTCACTGGATAAATCATGCTTTGAAATCCGACTCAAAGAGTGGCACTTCATCTACGCAGATTAGGTTCATCCCCCTTCCTCATTAACTTCCAGGCAACCTCCAGCTAACATCTCTCCGACACCCCTCGGTCAGCCCCTTTATCAGCTGCAGTGCTACAAACACCTTTATACTTGATACTGGTTGATCCATAATTCGACCTCAATCCCTCAATGCCTAAAGGCCTGTGAGGATGTGTCAACCAGAGTTCAGTCACAAGCTTAAGCTGATGATGATGGGTTACTTACCCAAGCAAGAAGCCATCATACAACACCTACTGTGTGTTATGTTCATTATCAGGAGGGATTTACTCATCTTTGTGAACATCTTTCTCCAAACAAGAAAATTTGCTTTCTCATCCATAGGTTATGTATTTGTTGATCATAAAAATGCGTCAAAATTAACACAAAGGAAATGATCTCATGTTACAAAATGCAGGTGACATGTCAGCAATTTAATGAAATGGACCCCAAGACTCAAGACCTCCTGGATAAACTCTACTTGGAAGATATACCTGCTTTTTAACCATGCATTTGCTGAGACAACTGGCTGCATCGTGAACATACTTCCTTATGTACTTTGCAATGTACTGGAGGGTTCCACCAGAGGGCATTTTCATGATGCAAATAATACACATACCAACACTCGAGGAGGTTACAATTTCGTTAGTGGCAGATGTTATTTGCACCCAGATTGGAACAGCCAATTTGTCTATTTACCTCCAAATGCATATAGTCTAGCAGAGCAGGGACAAGCTGCTGTGTGCCTATTTGTACCCAGGTGCAAATAGACACTCCAGTTGGGAATTCTAAGATCATGGCAGAGAAAGTGACAGCAACACCATAGTTGATGGTATGTAAGACCCCGAAATCAAGCATGGTATGACAATGGTGAGTATGTTAGAAATTGATGGGTAATGGACCCCTACTGAGTCCCACCTCTTTTTACTTGGTGCTCAAATAAAAGTTTAGCAAGCGTGGTACCCAGCAGAGCGTCCTAGTTAAAAGATGGTAGTGGGGGACCTGTAAAGCAACATAAATATAGTTACATCTTAAATTAGCTGATGTTAGCAAAATGCTAGGCTGATGTAGATTAGCAAGCTACTTAAAGATTAACTTCGGTATTTTTCAAACCAGGCCCTATTTCCCCATGTGTATGTGTGTGTCCCGCTAGATGTTGTCACACAGCCCAGAGGAAGTAAAGGGTAAGAGAGACACTTTGCATGCTGTTGACAGAGATTACACTGGCGATCTGAACTGGACTGTGGTGAAAAAAAGCACTTTTAATGCACAAACTTTTACAAGACGTATTTGCCCTCATATCTACCATTATAACTCGTTTCACGGCTGCGGGTTGCATCCGCCTCCCTCAATACTGAACCAATTTTAAAACGAGTTGTACCTATCAATCATACACACATGTACACATGGGGAAATAGGGCCCAGGTTGAAAAATACCAAAGTTATCCTTTAAGTAGAGTTTTGCTAACATTAGCTATAAGATGTAACTATCTAGCTAACAATTGATGTAGATCAGTAAGGTAGTTAGCTAGCCAGTAACCAAAACGCTGGCTAACTAGGTAACTAATGACTGATTTAGATTCGCTCAACAGTTAACTAGTATTTTGCTAAACTTAGCTGACTTACCATGTCACTATGTCTTACAGGTCTCCCAGCAACATCTTTCAACCATCTTCAGAATGTGGTTGTGATTGCACTGACAGGATAATATTGAAGACCGCTTCAGAAAGCACATCTTCCATTTATCACAATTATTGGAGCTTTGTCTTAAAATCTTTAGGAGAGAGTGGAACATGCCAAGTATTGATTCCAAAATCAATTGTGATCAATAAGCAAAAAAAAAAAAAAGTCTTCTGCTTCAGGGTTTGTTTTCCCTTTGAGTTGATCACTGGCGGACTTGAGCCAGAGGTGGATTATTGATACACAATACTGTTGGTTTGGAGCATGGCCCACTGGATCTCTGAAGCGTCCTGACTGTTTACACTGGAGCCGTGCCTGATGCTCATCTGTTTGCGCAAATAAAAGATGGGCAGATTAGATCCACTTCTCCACATCTCCACATTAGAACTGACGGGTTTTTCAAGGCTATTACTGACTTAACCATGTGCAATGACCTTTTGCCTAAAGCCTTTTCTTCATTGCCTCTATATTTAATCAGAGCAAGAGAATTACTGTAAAACACATTATGTCCCTTACTCCGTCTGCCTCTCTCTCCCTCTCTTTTCTCCATTGTTATCCTCTGGTGCGTCCGACCCTGATCTGCGGAGTTAAACTAAACAAGCTGAAGTCTTCCTGGCCAGCTATTACTGCTGGAGGAAGCCAGTACAGGCTCCGGTCTGAGGTAATCACACCACCAGGGTAATTGCACTCTGTAAAACACTAACTGGATGTTTATGTCCAGGCCCAGAGGGAAGTCATTAATGCCATCTTAATTAAGGGTAATAAAGCTCTACTCTGCCTTTTGGGATGGAGCGACCTTGACTTGATCTCTGACACACTGGATGGGTCAATTCCAGAGACTCTATCGTTTAACTTTACAGCTACACACAGCATTATGTTTCACCCACACCTCTGTGTCTCGATCTTTCGTATGGAGGAAATAAGATGATGGTTTTTGTCCGCTCCATGTGTGTAAACATATGTTCTGTTCTGGCATATATGCACAATTGTCTGTTACGCTGGTTAATCTTTCCTGTGCCATGCCATAAACTCCTCTCACCCGCCTACTCACACACAAAAACTCTTACACACACTCTTGACATGCTCATTTCACTGTGGCAACATATCTATAAACAACAAAGTGGAGAACAATGAATAATTCATCAACATTCCTCTGTAACTTTCTGCACAGTTGTATGATAAATAATTCTGGGCACAATGATAGTGGGAAATGATTAAGCTAGACAAGCATTTCAGATTAGTTGCTCCAACCACTGCGGCAGGAAAAACAGCCTGCCAGGGTTAGGCCAACACAGTCATACGGTGACTGTAGCTCCGGTGGCTTAGAAAGAATAACACTGGGTCAGAGAGGGAGAGAAGGAGCACACACTGATATGAGTAATGGCAAACAGCTGCTCGGCCCGGCCGCTAAAAATACACACACATGTGTGACAGGTGTGCATGTGAGTGCATGTGTCTGTTGTAAACTACAGTGTGGTGCAAGCTTGACTTCATAGATGAAAAGATAGAATACATTAAATAGATGAGAAAATGTACTGAATTAGCACCACAGAGTTAGCATGAAAGATTGTGTGAAAGAGGGGGAGGCACTGTTTCACAATGATCCTTTATTGAAGTAAAAGTAGCAACACCCTAATGTAAAAATACTCCATGTAAACGTCATGCATTCAAAACCTTATTTAAAGCTATAATATGTAGCATTTTCTCGTTAAAATGTCTACAGTAGACACTGCGCATATGGGTTTTTGTTGAGTTGTGTACTTATCAAAATGTTTCCAACAAACTGGTCAAACACAGAGGAATCTATAATTTTATTCAAGATGATGTATTTTATACTAGCAGCCAGGATTGGATATATGATACGTGAGGAAGGAAGTCCTGACTAAATGTTACATAAATAACACTTAAATATAATTCTTCAAACATGATTTTGCCTTCACGTCAGATATACTTTAATCAGAAATAGTGGTTGTTTAACAATCAAGTAAACAACTCCCAACATTAATAATAATAATAATACATTTTATTTGAAGGCGCCTTTCTCGGCACTCAAGGACACCGTACAAAGATACATAAAATTGCATTAAAAAGAAACAACAATAAAAATCAATAAAATCAATAAAATTTACATTACTTCACGATGTCATTCAACTACGTCTTTTGTTAATTTTTTTTATATGAGAGATTCTTAATTGCAGAACCTACATATTATGCATTCAAGTGAAAGTATGGAAATAAACTATTCAAATTAAAGGTACTCCTTATGGAGAAAGTCTTGCATATGAATGTTATCTGGTGAAGGTGGAGCTAATTAAAGGAGCGATATGCAAGAATTTTAGTTTGACGTTCAAAAATTAATTCATTCTGTCAAAGATGTCTATGTACTGTGTTGCAGATACATCCACCGAAGTTAGCATGCTAACCAACTAGCCCCATCTGTCCTCTCTCGTAATACCACTTTGCACCTCAAGAGGCGATAAGTCACTGTAGCGTACAGTCTTCCCTCAGTCTGTGGATGTATTAAGGAGAACTGAACACAGCACTGGATGCAGGTCTCTGGTCATTCCTTCACATGAAGCCAACTCCCACACTTGATCTTCCACACATCGTTGGTGTTGGGCGCAGACCTTGTAACTCCATGTTTTATTTTGTTTAGCCATACATCAATGCTATTATTCATCTTTTACCTCTGTCTATGTGTTTTACAAGTATTTTGCGTTTGAAAATGATTAAAAAGAGCTTCTAACTTTGACTATGCAGCATTCAATTAGTTTTAAAAAAGTGTTTTTCCATTTTCTGAAGAGTAGCAGTTTTGGACATTTGAGGTTTCTGCCTGACAGTGATCATATGCTCCTGCGTTGTGTAGCCCATAGAGCAAGCGCAGAAGAGACTTCATTCGCCCAAGCAGCTAACTTCGGGTGTAGCCCTCTGCTAACTTCAGTGGGAATAAAATGATTTTATCATGCAGCTTTGTTAGACTTTCCAAATGTCACTGGACTGAATGGATCAAATCCTGATATTGAAACCAGCCATTTTGTGGTGTTTGTGACCCTCAAAAAAAATGTACCACTGTGCAGTCACTTCTTTCACAATATCTACAGGAAAAAGTCTTTTTGGGCCACAGTTCATCATGTGACATTGTCATTACACGGTTTGGCCACTATGACAAATTGGCCTCAAAGCCCGGCGCTCTTCCTGGGGGCTTTCCTCAGTCCAACGTGAGACGATGAAGAAGTAGCGGTGCCCTGAGGACAAGAAATGCCATTGGTGGCAAAGACATAAGTGCTGGAAATACAAACCAATCAAGAGTTAACGTTAAGTTAGGATAAATATGTATACTCACAATCTATATTCCTGCTAATGTTCCCACACTATTTCACTGATTAACATATGATGCTAATGCACTAAGAAACCCAGTGTAGTAAAGCTGCTAGTAAGATGCTACACTGCTCACAAGTAAACATATGCAAATTTTAAAAGTTTGAGAAGAATCAGCAAATGTTTTATGAGAAAGGAAATGCATTCAACATGTTTGTTTGTTAGACCTCAAGTATACACACAATGCTTTTTGATGAGTAACACTAAATACAAACAAACTTTGCTTACAAGAAAACTCCTGAATACTGCTAAATAACTGGAGCAATCATACTGAATGCAGTGGACTAAAATACAATATTTCCCTGAGAAGTGTAGTGGAGTACTGTACTTGAGTAAATGTACTTCCACTGCTGCTATTTTCATCCACGTCCACACTGCTGTTCCTATAAGCAAATAAAAAGACAATTTATTTAAAATGATGTAAAGTCCTGGTGTTTGGGATGCAGTTTCATCTCTCTCTCTCATTCTTTATGTCCAACTCTCGGCGGGAACCCTGTGGAAAGGTCCACAATTCCAGTAACAGGATCTGGAGAGGTAGGGTCTGGACCCCAGGCAGCAAAAACAATCATCTGGCTTCTACTGGGAGTTAGGAGCAGGCCCTCCGCCAATAATAACAACTCTCTCATCAACCGAGGCAGCGAGAGCAAAAGAGAGCAGCGAGGGGGAGTAAAAAGTGTTTATCTCTTGTTTTGTTGTGTAGGTGGATATGAACGTTTTTTCAGCGATGTTTCACTTGTGGGATCGAACGTCGGAGGGACTCGTGTGACCACAAAAGTCAGCCTCACGACCTTTTGTTCTGTCACATGCACAAACACGCACACACAAACTGTCAAACAGTGAAAGAAGCAACAGGAGGTACCTCTCACTGCCACTGCCACCATCCTCCACCATACACACACACACAACAATATCCATGTAAAAACAACATGTCTTATCGAGGACATAGCTTCAGAACAGTGAACTTTGGGCACCGAACAACCAAAAGCTAATTTGTCTGTTAAAATTATAATATGTATCATTTCTAAAACTGCTAGACATATGTTACATATTATATTGTTGCATCGTACTTACATTATCCTAAATGTTTCCAACAATGTTCAAACGCAAAGAAATCCATTATTTATTCAAAGTGACCAAGGTATTTTTCCTGCAAGCCATTGCTAGCTAGCAGCCATATGCTATAACTTCCAGGAAAACACGGGATACATTGGACATGTCAGAGTGTGAGGAAGGACAGCCTAGTCTCATTACCAACTTGTCTCATACTGACGATTTGTCACCGCCCCTCAGCGACATACAGACGTGAAGAGTATGTATTCACTGCTGAAACCGGCACGTCAGCCCTTTCAAGTGACTAAAGTGTAAACCGATCTGTGGCTGTTTTAGGCATGCCAGGGCTGCTGATGTGGTATAAAATCTTTCATCTAGGAGATAGAGGTTGTGGCCCACGTGAACTTCTAAGGCACATAGTGTTCTGCCGATTACGTGACTTTCATCACTTTTGTTTTGTGAGTCACTTCAGTGACATCACGTGACATAAGTAACCTAACTTAGTTATTGTAACCCAAAATGTGGTCTTATCCTAACCCTAACCTAAGTAGTTTTGTGTCTACACCTAACCAAGTACTTTTTGTGCCTACACGTGACTAAGTAGTTTTCATGCCAGTATCAGCATCAGATGCAGTGGGATTGTGACAAATCAGTGGTATGTGATGAGTTGGGATAAGAACACATTGGAAAGTAAGTCGGTGAGGATGGCTAAACATAACGTGAATGATGTTTAATATTACCTCATCAGTGAACATGGTTTCTGCCTGACTCATGTCAGATTTCATCAGTTATGATGATTGTTTACAAGTGAAGACTACAACTCCCATGAGCCAACACTACACGATGTCATCAAACAAATTTTTTTGTTGCTGTTTTTTTAAAAACAGGCTTTTTGCCTGTGTTATGATAGTAATAGCTGAAGGATTGACAGGAGATGGGGTAGAGAGAGGAGCTGACACGCAGCAAATGGGCCGCAGGCAGGAGTCAAACCGGCGACCACTGCAGAGGACTGACAGCCTCAGCACATGGGGCGCACACTCTACCAACTGAGCTATAGGGGCGCCCCTTTGTTGCTGTTTTAATGTGAGATTGACCCTGAGCAGCAGAACTTACATATTGTACCTTTAATATTAAAAACTGGATACAGAGGTCAACACATCATGCAGACTATAAGAAGCTATGAGTGCACATTTGTTTCTCAAATGTAAAACTGTTTTGGAAATTCTAAAGTGGAAATATCAAGACAGGATAACAATGCACGCGCAGAAAAACAAACACAGATGTACGTAAGCAAACAAATTTAGTGATATCCTGTTTTCTTTCGCATCTCTTCCTCTAAATATAGTTTGTGTGTGTGTGTGTGTGTGTGTGTGTGTGTGTGTGTATGTGTGTGTGTGTGTGCGTGTGTGTTCAGTCTAACTAAAGGGATTAGGGAGGCCTGTCTTAAATATTCTGTCTGGTTTCCCTTGAGGCCTTCTGGTGAGGACAGATCCCTGCTGGAGACTGACTCTGTCTGCATGAATCACAGCGTGGGCGTGTGTATGTGTGTGTGTGTGTGTGTGTGTGTGTGTGTGTGTGTGTGTGTGTGTGTGTGATCTTGCGTGTTTATATGTATCGGACTTTGTTTGTGCCTGCCCGCTTGGTTTGCTGTCCATCTTATCCCTATTCCCCAGATTTCCCCTCTCTCTTATCATCATTTTATGCCTGACAACCATCCTCTGCCCAAAACACCACCCATACCCATAGGCTCCCTGCTGAAAAGACCCAGCTAATGTCATTTATGCCAGTCAAAGCTGCTGTAAAACACCCCATTAATGCACACCTGTGACCACATAACAGCCACCCACACCGGTGCTTATGTGTCATTTAAATAGCCAGTGTGTCAACTACTGTTCAAACCTGGCACCGCTAATGCCACTGGTGGCATGTGGTGCTTTTGTCCAAGTGTTTACAAAAAAGACAACTGTGTGTATTTTTAAAAAGGCTTTGATTACCCAGAAATGAGCAAAGTCAACAATCCTTGTTCTTGTGTCTGTCTGTTAGCAGCTGCTGGGGTTAAAAGTAGAAAACAATCTTTCAGCAGCATCACATCTTGTTGAGTTCAGTGTTCTCTGGATGAAGTGCTGTTCTTTCTTTTTTTTTTTTTGCTTTTTGTTCAGACATTTTAAATTGTCACTTCTAAGTGGTGGAATCTAACACAGTACATTTACTCGAGTACTCTACTTCAGTACAAATTTGAGGTACTTGTGCGCAGGTATTTTCTTTTCATGCAACTTTATGTTTCTACTAAACTACATTTTCAAGGGACTTTTTACTTCAGATTTTATTAAGAAAATGCCAAAAATATCATGATCCCAGCTTATCAAATGTGAAATATGCTGCCTTTCCCTTGAATTATTTTGATTTATTTTTAATTTATTTTTCAAGTACTAGACCCATGTAAAGCAATTTGCATGTGGTAATTGCTTTGTACTGCCAATGTATAAACAGGAACGTAGTTGAAACAATGACACTTGCCCTTCCCTTTCTAATTTTTTTCTAAGAAAATCCCATGGATGTGACATTTATGCGTGCACCCAAGTGTCCTGCCTCTCTTCAGCTCCCCAACAGTGCCAATAGTGTGCAACAGCTAATGTTAGATTAGAAATGGAGTCTGCTAACATCAACAAATGACCAGTACCTACCACAACACCTTTACCTTCCCAGTGTAGTTAATAATAAGGACTTACTAAAAAATCCTCTAAGTACCTTTAATAGTTTTGACGGATAAAACAACGTATAGTGAAGGTATCACTTCGGCCTCTGGGTAATTTTGTTGGCATTTCTCACTGCCTTCTGAATTTTTACAAACCAAACCATGACTCAATCAATGGAGAAAATAATCAGCAGGTTCAGCTGTAATGAGGTCGATCATTAGTTGCAGTCTTATTCAAAATAGATAAAATATTAACTCTACTTCAACCAACAGTAAAATGCTGCTTATATGTTAAAGATCCAGTGTGTAAGATTTAGTGTATAATCACCTAAAAATAAGAACAATTGCGTTTTCATTACCTTAGAATGAATCCTTTCTAGGGAGGGTCGTGATCTTCTTCCATGTCAACATGTTGCACCACCATGTCTCTACAGTAGCCCAGAACAGACAAACCAAACTGGCACTAGATACAGCATTTTGCATTTTTTGCAAGCTGTAGGTTCTTGGAAGGAAAAGTTTAGTGTTTGCAATCTCGAAGCTCACCACTAGGTGCCACTTAATCCAACGCACTGGTCCTTTCATTGCAGTTACTGC
Source organism: Lutjanus campechanus (assembly GCA_027495735.1). Classification (NCBI taxonomy): domain Eukaryota; kingdom Metazoa; phylum Chordata; class Actinopteri; order Lutjaniformes; family Lutjanidae; genus Lutjanus; species Lutjanus campechanus. The sequence continues at coordinate 49,993 of JAJHUR010091109.1, forward strand.
TCATGTTTCTGGTCAAAGGTCCTATATTAGCTCTCCTTTTAGCTCTGTTTGGGTCCCCACCATCTTCTCCTCCTAGCTGCAAAATGTTGCACTTCACCAGCTAGTCACTAACTTTATCTTGCTGATGTTTGGAGTTGGCCAGGGGCTGGTTTTGCAGCCACTGTAGGTGCAATATCCAAGATCACAGCTAGATGCCACTTACTCCTGCACACTGGTCCTTTAATACATGAGTAATAATAATTAACTCTTTTCTGCACTGAGTGCTTTTACTTTTTATATTTTAAGTATATTTTTCCACCTATGTACTTTTACCCAAGTCAATTTTAGAGCAGGGCTTTACTTGTAATAGTATTATTAGTACTATTTTTACAATGAGGTGTTAGTACTTCTTGAACACAAAGAAAACTCACCATCCTTGCCAGTACTGTATATGCAATTAAGTCACACTTTCTCCTGCTGAAACCCCTTGGGAGATTTACTGTAGTCTCTTTAAATAAACATCTAATGTAGTGAACATTTACATTCGTTGTTGTTGATAAAAGCAGCCTGAAGACTGCTCTCTTAAAGCATTAAATCTCTCTCCCCTGTGAATTACAGACTTAAGAACAGCTAACAGTGGATTTTACTCTACTTTGTGTCACATAATGGCTCTTAGTTGTCCTCAAATCCCTGTAAAATACAACCTCTAATAGCTTTCTTCTTGAGGGTGTTTGAGTAAAGAAATCCTGACACTCCTCCTGTTGAGAGGAGAGAGAATTAGTCTGAGGTGTTGGCCAATTGTGTGAATGTCAGGGTTTAAAAGTTCAGCAGTCAGACAGATAGAGGTTTAGCAGGGTGGTGCTGTGAAAAACCTCTGTGGTCAAGTAACCCTGTGTGTGTGTGTGCCAGCATGCCCTTTTTGCAGCAGCATTGCAAACTTGCATCCTCCAGCAGAAAACACTTGCGCTCATATCTCCTGTGAGAATCTACAGGGTTTGTGACGAGGGAGTAACGTCTGCGGTTATTCCTGCCTTTCATCGCATCACAGCCTTTTACAGCACTCATCCACTGACCTGAAGTTGACTTATAAGTTACAATCTTTGATGGGGAAGATCACTCACTTATCATCACACCTTGCTCTGCAGATCTTGGTGTGGGGGACACATTTGATGCTTTAATTAGTTTATCATGATTCAGACTCAGTCACACCTCCCAGACTTTACCACAGAGACACTGTCAAGTGTATTCAGTGCTACTGCAGAAGGCTCACAGTAATCAGTCAGAGCAGGAGTACAGCTTTGCTGTAAAAACCAGAAGTTGTAAAGGCATTTGTGGGTCTTTGTCAGATTTGAACCCTTCCTGTACAACACCTGCGGCCTGTTTCTGGTTATTTTATGAGTGTCAGGTCACAGTGTTCCAGTTCAGGTCCATGAGTGCTAAGAGGATTTGTCACCACAGCAGGGACACATCCTGCTGACTGAGGCCTCAGAGGAGAAGTGTAGTAGTTTAATGTTACTGTCTGTCACTGAAGTTCAGTCTGTCGGGTTGAATTGGCTCAATATAAAATAGATTATAATTTAATAGTTTATATATTTTAGGCATATAATTGAGACAAAATTGGCTTGAAAAGTGGTTGACCTAACTTTAATTACCCTGTCTAACAGTTAACTCTCAACAGTTGAGGCGGCTTGGTCCTCCTGTACTTGCTATGTGCTAACGTGCTCCTCTATGTTCAAAAGAAAAACAAATTTTGAAGATAGTTAAATAACGTTACTGGGGTACCTGTGAAAGCAACATGTATATAGTAACATCATACTGTAAGTCAGCTACTGTCAGCAAAACTAACTAACTAATTTGCTAACTAGTTAGCTAATGATTGATATGGATTAGCTACCTAGTTAGCAAGCTAATTTGCTAACATTAGCTGTCAGATGTAAGTGGCTAGCTAACAACTGCTGTAGACTGGCTAGCATTTTGCAACTAACTTGAGATATGATTATGTATGTTGCTTTTATTCCTCCAGCAGCATCTTTTAATCATCTTCAACAATTAGTTTTCTTTTCAACATAGACACGCTTAGCACTGAGCATATCAAAATGCAGGAAACAGGAGAAGAGAAAGCTATCCCTAACCCTTACACTAACCCTAACGCTACCCAGTCACACTCCTCATGCTTAAATCCACCCCAACCCATATGACAAGAACACAAAGTACGAGCCAATCAGATGGGCTCAATTGTTCAGGAACTTTACAATCAATAAGACATGGTCCTAGTAGATGCACTTATTTGGTTCATGTATTGAGATGAGGTGACAAAAAGAAAAAAAAAGAAAAAAGAAAAAATTGCTAATTTTCGAGGGGGCTTAAATTAAAAAGCTTAATAAAAACACTGTAAATTGAACAAAGTGTGCATATGTTGCCAGTTGTTTTCTTCTCTCCTTCTTTCCTCTCCGTCTTCCTCTCCTCCGGAGCCAGGCGGGGTCTGCCCAGGCTGTTTTGATTTCGCAGTGGGTGAGTGGCAGCCTCGACCCCACCTGACCCCCAGTGCAGCTTCTGCTGATGTCAGCGTCTTACAGCAGATTGGAGCGTGTAGTTTTTAAACAAAGCCCCAGCCTCGGCCCCCCGGCCCCGAGGGGGGCTCATCCACTCCATTTCTTAAAGGGGCCGTGCAAACATTCAACTAGTGGCTGTTTTTGGCACACTTGGATCTCTGTTTTCTCACCGCATGTGCTTCTGCTTTTTATTTCTGTATCACATGGTTGATCCTGTGCACTTACCAGTCTTATCATCATTTAGTTGTGTAGTACTTGTTACATAAGCAAGACTTATCTCGAGGCAAAAACACAACAAGTGACAGCGGATGGCTGGATGCCGTGCCTGGTCAGGATATCCTGCCATGCCCCCCTTGTCTGAATGAGCTCTCTGTGGAGGAGGAACAAACAGCAAACCTACTCATAACTTGTCCTCTTATCACCACTGATAACTTCTCTCCCATCTTCGACACATACACCACATTTATCAGATTTATTGGCCTTTTTTTTTAACGCTACAGAACCAGAGTTTAGAAAACATTTTACAACCCCAGTTTCAAAAGAGTTGGGATGCAGTGTTAAACATAAATAAAAACAGAATGCAATGATTTGCACAAACTTTTCAACCGATATTCAACTGAATACAGTACAAAGAGAATATACCTAATGTTTAAACTGATTAACTTTATTTTTTCTTTTTGTAAATATACACTCATTCTGAATTTGATGCCTGCAAAACACTTCAAAAAAAAGTTGGGACAGGTATGTTTACTGCTGTGATACATTATCTGCATTACATATTTTTACTGCTGGAGAAAGTAAGAATGACTTTAGGCTTACAACTATGATAACTGAAAAAAAAAAGTTATTAATTTCATCATCATCAAATGAGCCACTGGAAAGGGGGACAAGAGCCACATGCAGCTCCGGAGCCACAGGTTGTTGACTCCTGACCTAGCGCAAGCAGTGGTGGTGGGCGATTTGTGAGGCCAGATCCAAAATTTCTCAATGTGGGAGAAAGGGTAGATGTGCCTCCAGCCCCCTTTCAGAGTTTTTAACTTTTTATGTGGGAAAACCTTGTTGAAAAAATATTAATCATGAGTATAAGAGTATTTTTACATACATTAAAATGTGTCTGGAGGGGAACTTTAAAAAGGTTGAACACTGCCCTGTCTGTATTCACATCTGTGATGTGAAACAGACAGCAGCCTGCACAGTAACAGGTTAATGTCCATGTCGTGACTGTATTACAACAGTTTGATATGTCTCAATAGCAGATGCAATACAAATGTGCAAGTTTGTGAGTGTTTTTGTGAGCCTGAACATTTGTGGTTTTTGCATGCTTCACTTTGTGTCTGTGGTCAGCTCACAGCTAGAAAAAATAAAGCAGATACACACACTGTCATGGTGATTCATAGCAGATATTAGCGCGGCAGATTTTGCAATAAGCCAAAAGAGGTGCAGGAGAGTCTGCACGGGAACATAACAGAATGAGTGAGTGCACAATGAGGAGATCAGCTTGGTTAGGTCAATGTAAACATCCCATACAAAACGCCCGACACATTCATGCACTATACACACTCACACAGACACACACTGAAGTCACGGTGCTGGCATGTTGCCTGCACCTGACCCAACTTTATTGCCCCTGTGTGCCCTCTCTGGCTGAGTGTGTTGTGTGTGGAGGTTTTGTGTGAACAGCTGGGCTGAAGACTCCAGGCTCCAGAGCCTGGTCATCTAATATCTCCTGGCTGGCCCTGAGGTCTCCAGTCCTGGGGAAACACCATCCATAAAGAAGCTCTTATCTGGCCGGGGCCCCCTTTACATTGTGCTGCTAATAAAACACCACAGAGACTCTTTGACTGTATTCTAAATCCCAGCCTTATTTTAGATAACAAGTCTGGATCAAAAGGGTGAGTCATCGAGGGTTTTGCCATCTTAAGCCTTCTCTTATTTGTTTGGTTCAGCCTAACTCTCGTTCCTCCAAATGAAATTACACACGATGAATCAGTTGTTTTACACACAACTGTCCTTCTCAGCTTTGATCACCAGAATTATCTCAGGCTTTGATATGCAGAATGAAGCTCATCAGTCAAATTAACCTCCACTTACTTTATGCTCTTTCCAAATCCAATCAGTCACACACAGAGTGATTTAAGGAGCCACCATTTAAGTGTAGTATTACTATTACACAGATCTCTGTGAATCAGATAAGGAGTCATTATCTAACACTGGCGCCACTGTCTATGAAGCCACACACTGCTGACCACCTCATCATGAGATTCCCATTACTTTTTGATTAGAAGAGGCTTACTGCACATGTATTGGAAAGGGCAGGAGAGAGAAGCAGCTTCACTGACAGAGATTTAAAGAGATAAATTAAAGTCATTTAAAGATACTACTAGATTTGATCATGATATCAAACCCTGTCATTTCATACCATTTATATCTATTCAATGCATTTGTATTCTTTAATTTCCTCTTGATATTGTATTTATCAGTCTTATTGGCAGGGTCTGCCTCTCAGGTGCAGAAGAAGGATTGCATTTCATATATTGATCCTTTTAAGGAGCAGTGTGTAAGATTTAATGGCATCTAGCAGTGAAATAGAAGATTTCATCCAACTTGCCTGACAAGTGAGAAGGAGAAACTACGGTCCACACTGACCCACAAAGCATAGGCCACCACTATAAAACAGACATCTATAAAACTGTTGACAGGACACCTTGCACTCTGAACAAGGTCAGTTATGACTCTTTCTATGACAAACTTTTGATCCATGGAGTTTTTATATTTGTAAAACTTTCCTTAAGCCCCAAAAAAGGCATTTTAAAATCTGTGATGTCATGACAGTGAAAAAGTCTACAGGCCAAGCGGGAACTTGCAGGCGCAACGTGGCGGACCCCATGGAAGGAGACCCACAGTCTATATAGATTAAAAAAAAGGCTCATTCTAAGATAACAAAGCCATAATATTTCTTGATTTCAAGTGATTATACACGAATGAAAACATACTTATGAATATTATATCTCATTTCTGCCAATAGATCCTCCTAAATATTACACTTACCTCTAAACTCATAGTTTTTCAGGGTGTGCTGTGAATAAATACACCAGTTGATCTTCCTCATTATCTACTGATGTGTCATTTTGAAAGGAACACTGAGACATTTTATTATGAAAACACACTCGCAGTTCCCACCAGTAACCGCAGATGTCGCCAAATCAACTATGACTGAAATCTTAACTGTTATAACTTTAAACCGACTGTAATCTCTTTTCTTTTCCAATAGCAATGTCTTCAAATAACTATAACGTGAAAGGGGCAGCTTGTAGTGACAACCCCACAAAAAAATATTACCTACCTGCTCTTATAGTGTAATTTTCAGCTGTTGTTTCCCGCTAAAAAGTTCAACAAATGGACTTCACACTACCTGGCAAGCTCTCAACTGCAGAAAGACACTGTTAGCAACTAGCTAGTGAGTACAGTGGCACATTTAACAACTTAAGAGAATAAATAAAATATTTATTAACAAAAGAGAATAAATATATGACTTAAATATGCCAGGTGGGCAGAAACACCACTCCATATTATTGCTGGACTTGCTCCATATCTGTCTGGTGTTCAAATAGGCAACTTTTGGCCAGCACATATACATAAATCAGCATAAGTATATTTCACTGTTGTGTTTACACATCTTTTCCACTGCCCCAAAGTGCCCAAAAAATCAGTTATTGTGGGTTTAAGGGATGGGATATCTAGATATCCAGACATACACATAGATCATAGATCAGAGCTCAGTGCAGCCTCTGTTGTGCTGACCGCTGAGTTCCTCTACTGGCGGGTTTTGGGCAGACGTGTCTTTCATAGAAGTAGTTATGGAGTTGGGGGACTGACACTTGACCTTGTGGTCTCAGACTTGTTTTTCTAGCCTCCAGGCCACCACTACCTCATATACAATACATAACTCTCTTCTGTCTAGTCTGCCTTTCTTCCTCCTGGCATCCATCCAGTGCCTGGAGCCATCTGAATAGTCGCAGAAGATGAATCTCAGTGGAGGCTGGCCGATTGTTTTGGATCCTAATGAGTGGCTTGTAAAAGCGGCACTTCCTGTCTTTCCTTCCCACATTCTTGCGACCGCACAGAGCCAAAATCAATTCCACTAAACAATATTGAGGAAATATTAATAGATTCTTATAAAGTTAATGCTCCTTCCCACTGGAAACTCTTTTTTTTTTTTTTTTACTTCAGTGTTTTTCCTTGAACTTCTGCCATGCTTTACCCTCTATAGCACTACCAACGAGCTTCAGGGGAACAGATGGGTGAAGCCTGAATTAAAGAAGGGATATGAGGGCAGTTTGGTGGGAAAGGGTCACTACTTTTGGAACAGACTAGAGAAATCTGATCCAAGATCATAAACATGCCCATGACAATAACATAGACCCATTGTGCCATTATAGGACAAAGGGGCATTAGGTGTCTCAGTGCACTGAAACTGCAAAGGTGGACTGAGACAATGTTTAACTAAACCCTTACACTGTAAAAAAAACAAAAAGAAAAAACATAAGAGTGAGAGAGAGAGAGAGAGAAAGAGAGAGAGAGAGAGAGAGAGGAAATGTAGGCTTTGCAGCTGGTTGCTTTACTCTTTTAAGTTTTCTTAATTTTTTTTTTACTGTTCTTATAAACAGTTGTGTAGTCTTTGTATTTAGAGTGAAACAAGTTGTATATGACTTAAGAGGATGATTTTATTGCTTTATTTATGTATAGTGGGCTCAAAACTACTTTCTCATATTTTTTTCTAGTCCATATCCTGCAGCTGTGCTCTTTTATTAGCTCAATAAGCTGGGCTTAAAACAGCCTGTCACCGTCTGAGCACAATTAACATAATAAGCATCTAATATTGAGAGTCATTACAAGGGGGGCTATTAAATGGCAGAGGTGGTAACCACAATGTGACTCAGCACACAGAACACACACACACACACACACACACATACACATACACATACACATACACACAGCAGTAATTAAATTGCCCATCCCAGTACAGTGTGCAGTCGTACTGCTAGATTCATGTCCTGACATGTACCCTGACCTCAGCTGAGAGGGAAGCAGCCTGAGGCGTGAATCCACACTTTAATAAGTCGTTACTCTGACATGCTGCATTGGCTACAATCTGCTGCTCCCGGCAATAATTTGCGTGTGAATTCAGAAAAAATAAATAAACTCCCTGACTTTTCAAAGGCATCTACCTTTAATGAAGTTACACACAGACACCACTCTTTGAGAGGGCTGTATGTATGACTGACATACGCTGCTTTTGAAAGAAGTTTGTCTTTTGCACTTGTGTTGCCCTCTCCTTCAGCTCCAGCACAATGTGCAACATAAAAGCCAGCCACTTCAGAGGGCTTGTTGAGCTTTCAACTTCAACATGCGCCTCCTGAGACCTCCACTCACTGTCAGAGCGCTCAGAACAAAGCACACGATCCACACGGCAGCCGCTGGAAACACTGGGTTGCAGTGTGTGTGTGTGTATGTTTCTGACTGTGTGAAAGATAGTGGGGAGGGCATACTGCATTAATGCATGGAGATATTGTTTCATAAGGTTACTGTTTATCCTTGTTTGGTTTCTAACTTGACTGACATTGATTTGGGTTGCTGTGTTAGTGTTCAAATGCAATTACACACAGCGTGTCAGTCAGAGAGACTGTATCAAACGTGGGGCTTATCCATTTGGCATGGACTCGATGCTTGTGGTGGGGCAATGATGCATAATATTACAGCCTAGAGTAAACAAACCTGCACAGATGTGCAACACTCATATATTAGATCCCTTATTAGACTTAGACTAAACATGTCATTGCATGAAGACTTTAAATCTGGATGATCTGAGTTTCTATGTCAAGTTGCATAATACCACTTAAGCTAAGGTTTCCCTTAAATTTTCATCTAAGGATGCCTTAGAAAAAATGAGTCGCATAAAATCACTCTGCGGATATTATTAGGGTGTTGTAAGACAAAACCCTTACATCTTTAAGTATGTGCCTTTAGCTACTTAAATATTCCCTTATGTGTTGCTAAAAGGTCTTTAAGGACCACTTTACTCCAAAAATCTTAAGGGAACAGTCCTTTAAAAGTGACATTTATGGAACATAAGACAATTACTGAATTTATAATGATTTAAAAGGAGGATGAGATACCAAGACACATTTTTTGGGACAGGGAAAACCCGCTGGACACTATGAGCGATGTACAAGTTATTAAAGAGTATAGATTTAACATCAGCCCTAGACACTTAATCAAATGTTAATATTACTGTCTCAGATATTAACATTAGCCACATTGTTTTACTGAAACTCAGCTGTTTTTGTTGACTCTTGTCGACATTTGTTCCTTTGCTGCAGTAATACTTTTTAAAAATGTCTTCCTTACTCCATCTGCAGTTTCACAGGTGAATTCTCACTTTGATTTCATCAGTTACTTCTTACCACATCTGCTTGTGTGTTATTTGTCATGACAGGGTTAAATTTACTTTGGATTATGTGTTTGTTCTTTCTATATTCTTCAAGGAGAGCAATATTCTCATCTTCTATCCAGTTAGGCTCTTTTTAATGTTTCTTTTCTCTTTGTTTTTCATTTTGGAGATGGCTAACTAAGTATGTTAGCTGAGTTAGCTAACAATATGCAGTCAATAATGCGGCCTATAACATTAAATAATGATGTGAGTGAAAAATAACCATGGTAACCTAAGTGCACATGTGCTGTTTTATAACACCAATTGCTGTGAAAGCCTTACCGTATGCTAACACTACCGGCGACACAGCAACAAAACGGCCATTGTCGCAGAGTCACCACAAAAGTGTTCCTTAAAGCGATATTCCATCTTGTGAGAATAACCCACTCAGTATGTACTCACCACTATGCTGATGTGATGATGGGTGAACGTCTTCAGTGCACCAAACAATCCTGGAGTTTTAGGAGAAACAGAGTCGCAGCCTCATCCAGTACAATGGCAGAGATCGTGACCACGGATAAAACGTTAAAAATAGCCCACAAAACAAACGCAAAATGTCTCCATCCTGCTTGTGTGGTGTAATCCAAGTGTCCGCGAGCCGCGACATTAAAAATTAACAGCAAAAGACGCCAAGACTTCCGCACATGCGTCCATTAAGATATATATGAAGTCTTGCGAGATCGACGCCATGTTTACATCCTACCGGCTACATGCTACAGCTGATATTTCTGCTAAAAACATGGCGTAAATGGCGTCTTTTACGGTTAATTTTTAATGTCGCGGCTTGCAGACACTTGGATTACACCACACAAGCAGGATGGAGACATTTTGTGTTTGTTTTGTGTGCTATTTTTAACATTTTATCCATGGTCACCGATCTCTGCCATTGTACTGGATGAGGCTGCTACCCTTTTTCTCCTAAAACCCCAGGATTGTTTGGTGAACTGAAGACCTTCACCCATCATCACATCAGCATAGTGGTGAGTACATACTGTACGGGTGGGTTATTCTCACAAGGTGGAATATCGCTTTAAGTGCTTATTGACGTCAAAGAGCGCTTGAACATAGAGTTAGCAAACGTGGATCATCAAGCTGCATTTTTTTGTTAATGTCGAAATAAGACAATAAAAAGTTAAATAAATCTGGAAACTGGCTAACTGCAAGAACACATTTTTCGTCCATTGCTTACACAGCACAGGGATCATGAGGTGGCAGGAAGCAGAAGTGGCGAAACAAAAACATATGCTTGGTTGATGTGTCACCACGTCATTGGAGCACTGAAATAAAGCTGAGGCCAACTCTACTTTAAAGCACCTCACGCCCCAGACACAGCGACAAGTGTTGGACGTCAGTCGCTGCCAGCTTCCATTGAAGATGACTTGTAGCCCAATGCTTTGTTACCGGCAGCGTGAACATACCATTAGTCTAAACATTTAGGAGGCGACAACCTAAGAGGCTTTACGCAATGCTGCTGAGTGAATCCCTCAGCTTAGGGAAATATTTCAAACTTAAGTTTGAAACTTAAGGTCATTTATGCAAATGAACCGTGGAGAAGAAAAAAGCTTGTCTAGCAGAATGAGAAGACTGTGCTGTGTGCACAATGTACATAATGAAATTCCCTTTTGTTTCTCTCCATGTCATGCAGACTGTTTGCACATTGTTTGTACTGACTATAAATTACACAGTCAAACTATGGACATCTGGAGGACCCAAAAGTGACTATGGCAAAGCTTGAAAGCAAAACTGACTCAGATGACTTTAAGGACACCTAACTAAACTGCAATCCATGCTTATTCAATCCAATTTGTCTTTTATGTTGTCCTTGGCTTGGACGCAAACCAGTCTTCAAAGGGAGTAGTTGACCTCTGTTCTCCCTCCCTCCACCCAACACACACACTCTGTACCCCTAGCCAACACACTCTGGTTTTTAAATCCCCTTGAAGATGGACACATCAAAGACATCCGTTGGCAGCAGTGACCTGGTTTGACCACTATGACTGGAACCTAGTTTCTTTAAACAAGCTACTCTGCTCCGAGCTATGACTCTGCAGGTCACCTGTCTCACCACAGCCTCGGGGGAAGAGGGGGTGAGGAGAGTGAGGAGTAGAGGGGGGCAGGGGGGGATATATTTTCCCTCTTCGCACACACACCTGCAGTGGTGCAATTTCCTCCACACTCCTCAGGTTCCTGTCCTCCTGTCTCTTTTAGACTTGTAGCCCTATTCTCACCTCCTCTGCCCCCCTTCTTCTCCTCATCCTTCTCTCTTCGCCTCATCTGGGCGGCATTAGCAGGACCGCTGACACGCATGGCTCTGATAGGCGAGAAGCAGCGTGGAGACATGCTAAGTGTGCCAGTGGAAAATTCTACCCTCAACCTAAAACCCCAAGCTCCACAACAATACTGCCACCTGGCTCAGCGGGGCGGTTGGACCGGGGGCTGCGGTGGAGGAGCCGTCCCGGAGGAATCATAAGGAAAGTTTAATAGGAGCAAGAGAGGAAGATACGAGTCTTTTTCCTCAAGCACAGAGTGCAGCGAGTGGTGAAGTGAGCTGACAGGAGGTGGGTCCTGACCTGTCACTCAGGTTGATGCATTAATCTGTTGACAAGCCCAGCTGCTCCCACAGCTCAAGCCTTCCCAGAGAGCCTCCGCTCAGAGCAAATTGGCCGTCCGCTCCAGTCAGAGCAGCCTGACTCAGATCTATGGGCTTAGCTGTTACCTGAGGCGAGTCAGGCCAAGAGGCCGCCTCCCTCCCAGCTCGGCTCTCCTAAATTATAGTCTTGCTTGGTTCGCAGTGCCTGAGGCCATGTGTGTGTAGAAATGTAGTGGCTAACTCGTTGCTTTACACATAAACACAAGTACAGGCACCAACACACACAGAAAAACAGAGAGAGAGAGAGAGAGAGAGAGAGCAGGGGCCCTGTTTGGTCCACTTATCTCTGAACAGACTGTTCCACATCAGCAGCTCCAGCGGCCTTGGACGATCTCCCCTCAAGACAAAACTGTGTGCTGTAATTATCCTGTAATATGGCTGCTAGCAGTAAATGTGCTCAACTGTTAGACTGTAGATCTCATGAGGAAGAAGCCTTAGGCATTCCCACAAACCAGCACACTTCCGACTCATATTACACTACATGTGTGATGTGCAGTATATATAACATATATATCGAGGTAATTTATTTTTAGTGTCTGTTTAGCTATTACAAATTAATTGGTTATTTACTTAAAAAATAATTTCAGTTTTCAGTTGCAGTTTAGTTAAGTTTAGGCAACAAAACTACTTGGTTAGGCTGAGGGAAAGATCATGATTTGTCTCGACCATGTGGGTGTAAATAGCCACATGGAACATTTACACCCTGGGTACAAATAGCATTATTGGCTGCGGGCACCTGGGTGCTTCTCTGCCTTGCTAGGCTATATACACCTGGCAGTAAATAGCCACATTGGCTATTCCAACCCAGATACAAATAGCATTTGTCTTATTTTTACTATATAGTATAACTATAGGCTTTCTCCATCCACAGGACACCTGATGGTCTTGAGGAGCACACCGGCCTCTCCAAGATCACAAACAAACCTTTTATGTATTTTGAGTTTCATCTTCACTTTACTTTTCTCATCAGTTTCACATCTATCACAGATTAAAATGTCCTCCAAAATGAAATTTTTAGTGCAAATACATCTTATAGATAAAAAAATAAATAATATTGTTCACGTGTCTGTCTTAATGGGTCCAAGACTTTGTCCTCAAAGGCCCAGAAATGTACAACTCAGAACCAAATCAGATCCATATTTTATTTAAAAACTTGGACTACGGACCCATTCAGATCTGAGAAATGTTGGACATGGACCCGTACCCAAAGCTTACCCATCTATTATTTGAAACCTTGGACCTGGACCCATACAGAAGTGCAGAAAAGTTGGACCAGAAACCAGCCAGGACACAGACCCCAATTGACACAAATGTCCCAGCTGATTGCTATTAAGAAGTTAACATCAATTTACAAGTTGTCAAAAGAAAATTTCATATTTTGCCTTATATAACATTAGTAGCCTTATCCTCTGTATCTGGCTGTGACACATATAATCCATCTGTCAAAAAAGTTGGTAAAATACATCCAGGTTTTCCCGTTATTCCACACATAGAGAACTTCTATCATGATCAGCACTATCTGATCATGGCCGGATCTTCTCAGATTCACTTGGGTATTATGTATAACGTTAAACAGACCCTGGATTTGTGGTAATAAAACAGGACCTGCCCCCGGACCCAACTGACAGTATAAAACCTGGCTCCAAACCCGCACAGATCCCAGGGTGGTTCTCAGGTCCTAGGGTTTGAGTGGACCTGTGACGACCTCTGTGTCACTGAATGTAACCCAGAACTTTATATAAACGTCAATGATATTCTGTTTGTTGCCTAAAACTTTTTAAATGAAGGATTCTTTCCTTTGGGTTTATTAAATGCCTCATAAAGTTAATTCAACTGGACGGAAATCTGATTTCACACTCGTGTGTTTTTGCTAACCACCATATAAACTGCTCTGAAATATATCTCCCCTTTAATTAATATTCGGGGGAAGCCAAAACACAAGAAGATGTCACTGCTCCCATTCATATACTTAAAATCAACCTCTGCATTTTACACCATTTTTCCATAATGGCTTTTGCTGCCAGATTTGTGAAAACAAAGATCAGAAGATGTCAGTGTAAAATTATGAACAGTGAATGTGCCGGTCCTTCAAACCCTCATAGGGGGATGCTGAGGACTAATGGATATCAGTGTTTTATCCTTTTTGCCCTAAATAAGTTGTTCTTAGATGAGTTTTATTTAAGTTGTTTAGTTAACTATAGAGTGAAATAGGTGAGGCATTAAAGTGATACTCCACTTTCCAGGATTAACCCACGTAGTATATACTCACCACCCTGTCGATGTGATGGTAGATGAAAATCTTCAATTTCCAAAACAATCCTGGAGTTTTAGGAGGAACAGGATAGCAGCCTCGTCCAGTACAATGGCAGTGAATGGTGACCATCAATAAAACGTTCAAAATAGCACACTAAACAAGCACAAAAATTCTCCATCCTGCTTGTGTGGTGTAATCCAAGTGTCCGCTAGCCGCGACATTGAAAATTAACCGCAAAAGACGCCATTTACGCCATGTTTTTAGCAGAAATATCAG
>JAJHUR010091110.1:0-17022 GCA_027495735.1 Lutjanus campechanus
CAATGTGTACAAACACCTACAAATAACAATCCTCAAAATGAAAAAGTTCAAAACTGACAATGAGAAAAGGACACGAAGATAAACAAACACTGGTTTAGCATTACAGCAGACGCAGCAGGCCACAGGAAATGTTATTTTGTTTTCATAGAAATACATTTGTAACCTGAGCAGAGGTCTAATCAAGCAGAATAACTGAAAACTGTGTGTGTGTGTGTGTGTGTGTGTGTGTGTGTGTGTGTGTGGTGTGTGTGTGTGTGTGTGTGTGCAGGGCATTCAAACCAAACAAATCCTCTCCACAGGTGTGGTGACTTGTGTATAGTGGATGATTTTTTTTTTTTTTTTTTTTTTTTGGAAGTCAGACACTGCTTGAATGTATCAGGTTGTTTGTTCTTGTAGGGAAGTGGTGACTGGCAGAACTGATCACTTAAGGTAACTGGGAGCACCTGAGCCCAGCCACTATAAAAGCTGCCACATCAGACCTCCTTCAAGAGTCTCCTCCGCACATGAAGAGTCTCTCTTGAAAGCGGTCAACACATCCACACACTTCTCACACACTGACTCACTTAGACAACTGGGATCACTGATTTCTACATCTTGTGTATTTTGCATTAGACCTTTTTCACAGCAGCCGTATTGATATGACGTAGCAGGGTAAACACAGGTGTTACCAGTGACGCTAATTAAGGTCAGAGTACATTTAGGCAGTCAAGCCCCTACACACTCCCAGTCTGTGACGAGTGTGAGTCTGTGTGAAGTCTGGAGGGTCACTTAAAGAAGAGGGAGGGTACGAATACACCAGCAAGCTTTGGGACTGCTCTCACCTGTCTCTGAGGGAAACAGGAGCATTCTTCAAGATGTATATTATACTCAAATCAATATTAAAATCATAATCTTATAAAGATGCATGATTAATTAAGTGAATAAAAACTTGCTCATTTTTTCGTCATGTTGTTCTGTCACGTGTGCAAAAAAAATGTCTATCTATGTCTGTTTTGTGTCCTCCATCCCTGGCAGGAAAGAGCTGCTGCATCTGAGCACGTGGTTTGTAAGCCTGCATCGATGAAGTATTAGAGGGATTTTTTCCCTCTCGCCCTTAAGGCTAACTGGTTTGGAATAACTCTCAATGTGGTGACCCTCCACACAAACGTGCAGAGAGTGACGGTGGATAGCGGGGAGTGTGTAAGAATCAGATTGGGATTGGTCCTTAGTGTAGCAGAGCCTTTCCAACAGCCAACATTCACAGTAGCAGCACCCTCACTCTGTTCGACCTGAATGAGAAAGAGCCTAAATTAGTATTATTGGTAACACCTGCATTTATTATTTTGTGTCAAAATGGCTGCAGTGAAAAAGGACTAATAAATGAATAAATGTTTTTGAAGTAGTCAAGTCCAGTATATTTTTGTCTTTCTCCCTTTATTTGCCATAATGAGCCTGTCACAACAGAGCCCTCATGCGCCTAAAATGGATCAAAAGCATGTTTATATAATAGGAGCTAATTTATCATCTCATCATACAGTTAAAAAAATTATATGAGCAATCTGCAGTCACTTTAATTCTATAATTATCACGATTATTTTACTTAGATGTAACTTAAAGCCCGTATGTATAGAATATTTATGAGACTTCAACTTCTTTCAGAATGTCCTACCGGCATAAATTTGAATAATTAGAAACTTTAGATGTGCATTCCGCTTTTACCGCCCACCCTCATCAGAAAAATGACTGTATGGATCATCTGTTTGAGCGTCGTATCACGACTCATATCTATGTTTATTGTTCAGTAGCGGCAAGGTCTGCGTAAGGAGGAGGTGCATGTTTGTGTCAAACACACCCAGGCTGCTTTTCTCATGCATGTACCAGAAGTCAGCGCTGATTTATTTTAACTGACATACTTAAGTTAACTTCCATAACGTGTTCAAAGTCTGACTGCACCCCAAGTCTGAGCCTAACTCCACCTGCTGCATAATTTTGAAAACTACAGTTAATGGAGTTAGCATGACAGAGCACACTAGCACGAAAAAAATAACTTTACCTCAACTTCTTAATGTCAGACATGGAGTCCTTTGATGCAGAAACCAGCTCGTTTGATGGCAGGCAGAGCCTACACAACACTGTAATGTTGCGGCCTTCTTGACCCTGTATGTAGGTAAAATGTTCTTCATATTTCAAACAAAAAACACATTCCTGACAGTGTCTTGGTTGTGCATCTCCTCCAGTGTGGTGAGTGGCAGCTGCACTGTCCACGCACAAAGTGTTGCACTTTTTAAAAAGTCTGTCTGTGGGAAATGTGTGATTCGTGAATTTTAGACAAATTAAAACAAAGTAATCTATTTTAAAAGACACCATTACCACCAACTTTAAACTGTGACAGAATACAATTACTTATGTTTTGTATTTTTTAATACATAACACAGTTAGTTGTATTCTGTTGCTCCTCAACCTTGCTTCCATACATAACCTCGGTGAGCAACATACTTATTTTAAGCCAAACAATTCTCATTTCCTAAACCTTCCTTGACCAACATTAACCCGGTGACATTGAAGGTCCAGCACAGGTCTGTTATGCCTGTTGCTGGTACTCTCCAGCAGAACGGTTACGTGGGCTGTGTGAATTGTGCACCTGCAAGGGGCCTCACGCCTCTATAGGGCCTTGTGCCTGACACAAACAGACACGCACTCGCTTTCCCTGCAACATATTTTATCAGATCAAAATTGATGCTGACATCCTTGAAGTTTCTATTTTCCATCATCAAAGCAGTTAATATGGAGGATGAGAGCGTAAGTAACGAGTTTGAGAAGCAACACCTTTTATATCTTTTTTTTAAAAATACAGCCTTTTTTATGGGAAATATTCTCAAAAAAGGACGAGGTTTGGAAGGAAAACAGTGAGCTGCTGGGAGTTACAATTCAGTAAACTGTCCTTCAACTATATAGAAACAAGACTGGCTTAAGAAAATGATGTCAGTAATGAGTAAATAGACACTTAATTTCACTTCACTCATCTACAGGGGGAGACACACATGATGTAATGCAGCAGAACTACATTATGCATGTGTGTCCTTGATTCGTGCACACGTACGTGAGCGGGGCCTTGCACATCAAGGTTGCACAGGGCCTAGCAGCACCCCTGTGACGGCCCTGCACTCCAATGGTCTATTCTATTATGTAGATACTGTATGAGGATGTGTTGATGCTTCCGTATGCTCTGTGTGTGTGTTTGTGCATGCTGTAAAATCAGTAAATCTGTTTGTTTATTTGTTTTTTGGTTTTTTCCACATTGTTTAAAAAATGCAGCAACTCTCAGCCACTGTATATTAAGCTGACGGCAACAAAAACATAGTAGGTATTACCTATGCGTGCAAGGTTAAAAAAGTAATTCTAATATCATTAGGCAGAATCATTATCTGCGATTATTATAATTTTTAGGGGCCTTTAAGGTACAGTATAATTTAAAATGGATTTGGAAACGCTGATTCTTCTGTACAGTATACAGGCTCTCATGCACTCATGACTCTCATCAATGGTGCACAAAGAAACAGATTAACATCATATCATGTTCGAATTTAAGCCAACAGACAAGACAAGACATCAAGTTTTATCAGCAGTGACAGTCCGTGTAACGAGCGGACGGCAGAACTTATCTCGTCTGAATAACCGGCTCGTTATACCTTTCCAATCTTCCCAGGGGATTCAAGGCTTTAGACCCGTGTACATCAATGAAGTATCAGCAGTCTGGAGCGGTCTTGTTAAAATATAATTGGCTATTCTTGTAAGCTCTATTCATACACTCGCTCCTACTGTATCACCACAGCACCAACTGGCCTCCCAGAGTGCCTGACACACTAACCTTTTCATAGTCGTCTCTAAATGGCAAAAGATCAAAAAATGGAAGGAGTCGCTGAGCAATCTACCCGTGGGTCTGATTTATATATTCTTGTACCAAGTGGATGCCTACAACCAATAAATCCATCTTAGGCCATGATATTCAGAACAGTCAAGACCTGGGGTGTAATATGTCTCAAAAATAGGCCCGGTTTACTAAGTGCTGTATTTAATTACAAGCAAACTACAACGAACCCATTTAACGTTTACTGAAAATAAAGGTGATGGACCCAGTGGACCAGTTTTGTTTGTAATGAATAACTGTCAAGGACCCACCTTGGGGAAATGTGGACGTTAATGGTTTTCAGCAGTACAAGTCCTCCATTTATTATTGCAAACAGTTTTTGATGCTTTGCTCCTTTTGTTTGACAGCACTTTGTAAATGTTGTGAGAAGTGCTATTACAGGACTGTCAAGACCATATTTGTGTCCAGGCTAAAAACACCAGCATCAGAGGTATGACTAAGCAAATAAAAGCTATAAAAAGTTGGTGTTTCTCTTGTGTTGTAAACGCAAAAGAGGACCCTTACATAATGTTGTTCATCAGGCCGATTTGGGCCTCGTTTCACAGAGCCTCATACATGCGTCATACAGTAAGCAGTACTGTAAGGTCTCCTTTTAGCTCACAGGCTGTTTTCCAGAGTCTCCTTCTGAAAGTTATACTTTTAGAAGGGCGGTCTGAACCACTCTTACCCTTAGCGAGGTGCTCCATCAATCCTGTCACGTTTTAGCATAATTAGGCCAACATTATGCTTTTCAAATGGACAGTTGTAATAGAGCACATCTAGACTACTTGCACAAATGACATCATTTGTTTAAAATTAACTTCCTCAACATTTCTGCATAACAAATCATGAGAATTTTGTCATTTCACCTTCACCTTTTCTTATCATGATGGTAGTCTAATAAAATATAGCACTTATCCATTATACTAATCCAATTTGTGGGAAAATATACTAACTAACCAACTGAGGTTATGGCTTTTCTGTCTAGTTAGGCTATACTAGCCTGTACCCCAACACTATAGACTGTATGCAGATATTTGGCGAATGATGAATGAGGCTGGCTGGAAACTAATTAAACTGGTGGCACCAGCTATATACTGTAGGCGATCAACAGCAAGAAACTCTGCTTGCTTCATTGTAGACTACATTTTGGCTGCATTACAGCGTGTAATTGCAGTCAACTAAATGAACCAAAGTCCACGCAGCCATTTGGACCAACATTAGTCCTCTTGATGTCCTCTCAGACAGTGCCATCCTGTCTAAATGCCACCTGCCATGTGCGGAAATCCTCAACCTGCTTGAAATTGTGTCTCTGCACATTTCAAGAGCTACCTGATGAAAATTTGCCTTCAGCCCAGAGGTACAGCTCCTGGCGGCTTTGCATTTTTATGCAGTGGGCAGTTTTTTGGACGTGGTGGGACCCTAATACCCGTGTCCAACCCATGCATGGACAACCAGACCTTCATCAGCCTGAAGGAGTATTCCGTGACCAGCAGTCAAATGGTGGTGGACCACAAAAGGTTGTTCGTGGATATCGTTGCAAAATGGTAGCCTGCACACATGACAGCTACATCTGGGCTGACTTAGCTGTGGGACAGGATGTTATCAGAGGAGTGTTCAGCAGAAGTTTTTCCTCTGGGATAGTAGCTACGCCTCCAGACCTACCTGGTTCCTATAACCCAAGATGAGCAAGAGTACAACTCTGCCCACACCTGCACCAGAGGCTTGGTTGAATGCACCATTGGCTGTTGGAAGCTCCAGTTTCGCTGAAACTGTTCCTCAGCTGGTACTGCTGCTTTGTTCAGTTAATTAGTTTGGGTTATTGTGTAACTTTAGTGTTTTAAGGGGTTAGTTCAGTTCAGAATCTGAGCCTGGCAGTGGCAAAAACAACAGTCACATCAAGAATTGACCCTTCGCTAAGCACCGTTCTCCTTAGTTACTTTTGCTAAGCCTGCCAAACTTTCCTTTCTCACACTGCATTTATTCATTTTATTTTGATAATGGTGGAAGATTTAACATCGAAGCTGGGAGGAATTGTTGAAACACACGTCTGTGATTCCTTAGAGATGTAAACAAAAGCAGCTTCTCATTTCTAGCTGACAACATGGATTTTGTTGGCTAAAATAATGACTCACAGCAGATTTTATATATGTAGTTGGCTGATGTAAGCTAATGCTTTGACTCGACTTGAGTCAGCTGACATGTTTAAAAAAAAAAGTTACTTAGTAGCTGTGTACATACTATAACGTTAATGCTAAATAAGGCTAAAGCTAGCTCATATCTTAGCAAACACTGGTCGGATGGTGAAATACGTTGATAGAATATGATAGATGACAGAAATACACTCATTAACGTGGGAAAAGGAAGCACAGGAACTTGATTAGTGCAGCGGATCTTGAGACAGCGATCGCAGAAGAGAGATGCATCGTCATCAACCCACTTTGATTCTGCATCAGCCCACATCCTCCTCCTTAAACCTCCCCACAGAAAAAATGTAGATGCAGTGGTATCTAACAAGTTTGTCTGGACATTCACCACACGTGTGCTCTTGTGCTTCACATTTTTGAGAGACCACAAAAACGACACCACCATCCTTACTCATGAAACGCCGAGAACTGAGAGCCTCATGCATGCCTCTTCAACATGGAGAGAAATGGATAGCTTGACAGCTCTAGTTATGGTTGCTAACCTGTGATTGGACAGGTACTGTTTGGAAGCGGGGTTTAGCAAAGTGTCCGTTCATTTGACTTTTGTGTCACTCAGTCATCTTGAAGTGTCTTGCTGGAAGACTATTGGGGACATGTGCTGACAAGGCCTAGTTAAAAGTCGCCTTTGACATCTGTTTCTCTGAAGCCATTCCTGTCATCACTTATGGCTCTGACTCCGTATGTGGTCACACGTCCACACCGAAGTAGCAGCAATTACTTCACAAAGAGCCATAATTAAAACTTGGTCTCTCTTTCTCCTCAACCTCATCTTCATTATAATCTGCTCATAAATTTGCTGGCTTACACTGCAAATAAATTTATAGCCTAAATGAAACATAAAACGCTGACTTCAGTGGCCTCCATGTTTACTGTCATACAACACTGTGCTGCGTGGGAAGTCTTTGTTATTGTTCTTATGCACCATCTGGACCATCTGGAATCTGATATTGGCCATGTTTAAAAAATATGTGAACAGCCAAAAAAAAAAAAAAAAAGTGCTCAATTCTGATTCATTGCTCAGATCTAAGGCTTGCAATGTGAGTCTTGTCTTAGTGAACATACTTTGACAAGTGCATTTGCCCCTGAGGATTACGTTGCAGCCAGTGCCGCCCATTTCACAGCTGCACCGCTGAACTAGACGAATTCCAAAACTTGTTGTACTTCTTACCGGGGGTTCCCACCAGACGCGGCTTTGTGACGTCGCGTGTGCGCTGCGGTTTTGTACCGTCCTCTGCATGGCTGCGAGCCCCACCAGCAGTGTTTCAGAAGCGTTTCAGCAGCGGAGTGCTTACTTGCCCAGATTTTGTTGATCAGGTCCTCCTTCCTTGCTCTTTGTGCTTCTACCATGGATAAGCAGGCTACGTGGTTAAACAGATTATTCTCTGTCTGTCTTTATGATCGTGAGTCTGCACGGGGTCTTTTATTTTGAAAATTAACCGGATTCTCCCTCCCTTTTCAGTCTGACTTCCTGCCCGTTCGATCTGCTGTGTGCTAATTGATGCGGCATCAGTCAAAAATAGACTTGGTGCATATGAATTGAAGTGGAGCGGAGCGCCGAGCTGCTTCTGGGAAGCATCTGAAACATGCCCCAGCGCTTTCTGGTGGAAACAAAAGCATTGTCTAGAATGGCCGCGAATTGCTCCAACTGCCACGGTGCGGCCATAATGCAGCACAGCCGTGCCTGGTGGAAATTGTGGGTTAGTCATTTAGACCTCAAAATATGTAAAACATTGGGCCCAGTTTCAAAAATACCTGAACTGACCTAAAGAATGGTTGAAGAATTGCTGAAAAATGTAAATCTACTCAATTATCAAACAGTGCTATTTCCTACTCTTCCAACTAATCAGTGCTTATAGAAGTGAACTTCTCAGTGCAGATGCATCATCAGGGTTCTGCAGATGCTATTCCTTAAATTGTTTGTTGTGTAATACTAATCATCAACATCATTATCATAATAACTAGAAGTAGAGGGGCATGAATTTGAATAATAGTAAAGGCAAAGACAGAGAAGAGACATGTTCTGTATCTGGTCTATATCAGTTGAAAAAGACAAGCTGACGACTGTTTCAAGAACACCCATAGTTTCAGTCAGGCTATGAGAAGATCAGCAGATTGTTCTTTTCTATTGTTGGATCATTATGACAGCTGTGGTCCCAGGCTGTTCGTGGCAAGGCTGACTGACAGGCTGAGCGCCGTGGAGCTGACAGGCTTAGCACGTCCATTGGCAGATACAGATGTCACATGCACCACAGGTCCATCTTGCAGCTGGGAATGGAGAACAGGACGGTCATCACCAGAGGGCTGGAGGGGGAGGAGATACAGGACAGCCATGGACACACACACACACACACACACACACACACACACACACACACACAAAAGATACAGACTACTCAGTGACTTGAAAGGCAGAACGCTCATCCTTTCTGAATCACCAAGTGGATCATAATTCAACAAAATCAAAGTTTTAACTATTTCACTTGCATGTTCATGAGACGCATGTTTCATATGTTGCATCAGAATCAGGTTTATAGCCAAAGCGGGTTTTCACATACGAGGAATGCTAAATGAGCCCACACCTGTCTGGTTTTACGTACATGCTCTAACAAGCTGTCATACCAACATGTCTCGGTCCCATTTTATTTTACAGCCATAAGACATAACAAGCTGTTTTTTTTTAAATTAAATTATCAGACAGTAATTACACCCAAATCAGAAAGTATACACCTAATGGTACATTAAAAAAATGTATCAAGCCATATTGTGTATCAAATTACACAAAAACTAGAAATGTTCTTTATCTAAACCCTTTATTAGACCCTTTATTACCCTCTTATTAGAGGGTAATTAGGGACACTTTGCAACAGAACTGTACTGTAAATTAAAATATATTATTTCTCACAATTATACCTTTATTCGACCCTGTTAGAGGGTAATAAAGGACACATTACAACAGAACTGTACTGTAAACTATGATCAAATCACATCTGCTACTGCACACATACTTTCTTTGGCCGTTCCCAGATAATTGACAGAGAAGCCAAGACCGATGCCTACTTCTATAATCAAATCACATCATCTGTATTACAGTCTGTGCAGTCATGCTTAGACAAAATATTCCTTTACCTTTATAATTTTGGCTGCTACTTGATAAATCTGGTTCACATATTATTTTTAAATGGGTACGTAGTAGGTATGTTATTTAGTTTACAGTACAGCTCTGTTGTAATATGTTCCTAATTGCCCTCTATAATTGAGTCTAATAAGGGTTAACAGTGGGAAACAGTATACTTTAGTTTAGAGTAGTGTTCTGCTTTACAGTGTCCCTAATTATCCTTTTATAAAGTCTGACAAGGCTCTTGTTTGTGGGAAACAGTACACTTTATTTTGTAGTACAGTTCTGTTGTAACGTGTCCAGAAACATCCTCTAAGAAAATCTAATAAGGGAACAATGGGAAATAATACACTTCAGATTACACATCTGTTGTAATTACCGTCTAATAAAATCTAATTGAGGTAAATAAATAACACACTTTAGTTGACAGTTAAGTTATGCTGTAATAATAAGGTCTAATAAGAAGAAAAGAAGAAAGAAGTCATTCCCAGAGACTGGGTCAGGACCCACAGGCGGGTCACAGGAGATTTTTATATTTGGGTCCCTAAATAAATAAAAGTCTATGGAAGAAATTCTGCAAATCTGAGATTTATATCCATAACTTTTATGAAGCATTGAAAATGTCTCTATTGTTTTAATGATGAGTCACTTCCATCTAAATGCACTTAATTTGTCTCCTTTATGAAGATGGCTAAAGTGTCCTATGATAAGAGGAAACAAAAACAATGAGGTGGCCTGTTAACTCAGCCTACATGAATTTATTTCTCATTTCTTAAGTTTTAACGTGTATATGTTTTCAATAAAGCATCAAGATAATATAAGGTGATGTGGAAATGTCAGTAAAAATGATCAGGAACATCCGTTTATGGACAAACAAACGCAGAATTTATTGATGAGGCTAATTGTTACTTGGGTCGCGATCGTACCCAGATATAAATTTTGGGAAACACTGCAATAAAGGGTCTAATATACAAGGTTAGGTGTATGATGTATAATTAGGGTATAACTACTACCTAATAAAGAACATATTTCTAGTTTTTGTCTAATTTCATACAAAGTACGGCTAGTTACGTCATATTCGTGTGCTGTATAATAAAGTGCGACCCAGTCTCAATACTGGAAATGTACAGAGGCCTTGATTAAATCCAAAAATGAAGCACCAATTATCAGGCATGTAATGAAGAAATTGTAAAGGCTGTCTCAGTATAGCTGACTCGTGCGACCTAATTAGATGTGACAAAGTTCAGCATCTCTTGGGGGTAGGATTAAGAACACATTGTGGAATGCGGACCGTTTGGACAAAATCGATTATGACACTAATCCTTGATGAATAATGAATATGGTCATTTACCAAGAGCGCTGCAGGGGGGAAGTCCATTGTGTGATGATAAAATGATGCTTGGAGGTAAGCTGGAATGGACCATTTACTAATACATGGTGGTAATGATAGAGACCCTCTCTATGATGATAATGTGCAATGCCCGGAGGCACCTGTTTAAGACCTTTTCAACCCATGGGTGAAAAGGCCAATCCAGAAAACCCATTTAACTAATAAGGCTGAATCTGTGTGAAATACTCGGTGACACAGGTAAGTTACCCATTCCTCTGGGAGGATATAAACTCACTTCCCTCAAGCTGTGGCGCTTAAATAATTTAACACATAAAAGACTACGTGAGGGATGTGTTGACTGAAAATCAATTGGATGTCCACAGCCTCATATGTCTCTTTCGCGGCGTTGGCACCAGCACTTCTTTAAAAGGTGCAATAGGTTTTCCCTGCAGGGGATCTGCTCAGAAAGTACTTCAGGAATCCAGTGCATGACAACAGCATACTTTCCACAAAAATTTGAAAACATTTCAGAGACACCGCAGCATCACTGAGGCTAGATATGCCTTTCTGTTATGCCAATCATTAAAATTTCATCCCTGAGTGTGGAAAACAGAGGTAACAAAGACACTACGGTGTGCCTAACCATGATCCAGCGGCGAATGCTTCCAACAAGAATTCAAATTTCACAAAGTGAGTCCTAAACTTTTGTTTTGTACGGTGTTGGGTAATCCTGCAGGATTGCAATCATGGAATAGGAATTCGTTTGAGAACAGTGCTATTTTGGAACTTCACAATCCCTTTAGACACTACAACAGACTCATTATAATCCCTAAAAGTCATAGTGGCGTTGCAGTTGGGACACAAAACTCCAAGCAAAACAGAAATAAGTAGCCACACATTCATAACTCTGACAGTGATGAGACAGTTTTCTGATGAAGACTGGTTGTCTGTCACAACAAATAGATGAAAGATATTCTCAGTACACACAAGTGAATCCTTTCCTCTTTCTGTCTTATGCCCTCGCCTATAGTCTGATTACTAATGCTTATTATCATTGTGATTAGTATTGTTATATAGGTGGTAGACAGGCATTAATAACATAGTTATTACAACTATCATTTAATACTTCGTCTGAAAGAAATGCACCATATATAATGATGTTTACCTCAATACAATAAGGGCTCTTAACGATGGATCAGGATATGTTTCATCTATCAGCAGCAATTAAACAGTCCAGGGTGAGGCAGACGTGCTGGAGAGGCTGTGGCTGTGGATGAACAAATCATTACCAAGTGTTTTGGAGATGCTTTGAAATTAACAGCTACTCGTTTTCAGGTCTTACACTTCGGTGAGACACCACCACAACTTCTTGGCTTTTCTAAAGCATACATGTTTGCAATAATGTTGGTCACCAGCAAAAAAAAAAGCTGCTACTGAACTAGAGGAGTGCAGTGAGTAGAGTGCAAACCTCCGCCAGTCAAGCCAAAAGGAATATTTGGATGTGTCCCCTTTGTAATTGCCAACATTTTGACTATTAACTTTAATTTAATTACATATTTTTTCTCAGTAACTGTAAATGATAACTATTGCATTTATTTTGTAATTTAATTACTGCAGCACTGCTAATATCCTATCAGATGCTGGTGTGAAATTTCATCAAATTACTTTTGTGAGGTAACACTACATCCACCAAAATTTTATCAGTTCATGCTTGCGCCCAAGCGGTCTTGTGTGCCAAGTTTGAAGAAATTTCCTCGAGGCGTCGTTGAGATATCACCGTCACAGGAATGGGACAGACGTGAGATCACAGTGACTTTGACCTTTGACCACCAAAATTTAATCAGTTCATGCTTAAGGCCAAGTGGACGCTCGAAGAAATTCCCTCAAGGCGTTCTTGACACACAAGAATCAGGTGACCCACAAACACAATGCCTCGGCAGCATGGAGGAATTAAAAAAAAAAAAGATTTTCAGCATACGGTCATGAATGTGCACAAAAAAAACTGCTTGATGGGTGCAGTCGTATGCAAGATTACCTCCTGGTCCATTCGTCCTGGCTGTAATCATTGAAGAAGCATGTATCTCAGTTTACCATGTCTTCTTAAAGTCTGTCAGCGACTCTCAGTCTAAATCAGCCCAGCTGCTCACTTCAGCTCACTTCAGTTCCAACAACCTGACACAGAAGAAAAAAAAAACATCCTGTCCTCTGATCGGTCTCTGGTGAAACATGTCTGGTCCAATGAAGCTGCTAGTAAATGTTTCAGGTTTTTTCATGATTTTTGAGAGCTAATTTTATATTCTTCAACCAGGAGAGACTTCATTCTGAATGTGAGAAATGTGGAATGTCTTTGGCGATGTGTGTGTCTGAATGATGATGTCTGTGAATGAATGAGACATAAAGACAGTCTTCCTGATTGAACTTATGTGTTTTGAAGAAAATCGCTGAATGAAGCTTACCATATTTCATTGTTGCTTTATGGCATCTGTAATCTCTGATGACATATTTTTATGATTTAATACAGTAAAGATATTGCATATTAATCCTTTAATGTGATGTATGACATTACTGTAATGGAAAAATTAACATTTGTTTTAAGACTTAAGACAGACATGTTGGATAAATGCTGGAAAGTGTGGATTGAGTTGAGCAACCCATATGGAACAGATTTCAGGTCAAAGCCCATCACTTGTAACCTCCCCAGTTCTCTACTTTGTTCTGTTTCTTTTCAAAAAAGAAAATTGTATATGTATGTAAGATGCTTTGTATTTGTTAGCTTTTTCAAATCAGCAGTATATCTGTCTTGAGTCTTTTCAGAATACATCATGAATGTGCCTGTACAAAGCGTGGACGCCTCCTGTCCTAGTTTCAGGCCCAAAATTTGATCATCCTGCTCCTTTGCTTTGTCACAAAATACTGCCACCTGAAAAGCATTTAGAGACCAGCTGGTAGGAGCCTGTTCGGGTATTAAACCAAGAATCAGACCTGCTTTATTTCATATCTGTGAAACTGACGTGGAATAATGACATGGAAATACTGTAGGCTCTTCTGTTTGTGTTTGCCCCCTCTCCCCTCCTACACTCAACTCAGAAGATTCATGGATACAGCAGCTTTGGCTAGATCACTCAATTTGTAATAGCGCCAGAGCTGAACTTCTGATTTATGAACAGTCAAGGGTCTACAAGAAGCCATTAACTATAGGGAACATGGAGGAGTGAGATGTATATAAATTAAATTAAAATCCAAGATTATAACTCTCAGTAATTTCCAGGTTCTCTGTCAAGACGGTTTTGCTGCAATGAGAAATATTCCAGGCTCAAAAGAACCTAAACTGTGGTGGGTATATTGCACATGGATATTACTATGTCATTATTTTGCATGAGATTAATAATGTGACCTACGTGCGATATAGTCATTGTGTATTGATGGTAACAGCATAAATTAAAACAGATGGTCAGAGACGGGCAATACATCAAAAATGAACACTTGCTCATCAAATGTATCAAACTAAAATACAAAATATTGGTATGAACAAAGATTTAATTAAAATGCTAGTTATTTAAAAATAATTCTGTACACACTGATATGATCACATTTTAGGTATTTATTAGCCTCAATACGGGTCTCCCCTTAACCCTCTACATTGATAAGATGAGCTCTGCTAATTTTCCACATCATTGATTTTAAGCGGCTCAATCAGGATATTTTAGAGGTGGGAGGCTGCAAATACAGGGGTGCATGCTGGGTGGTTTCTAAGCACATGTGTCTGAAAATTAATTTATTCATTGTTGCTTTACAGTATCTTTAATCAACATGAGTTGTACTAATCATGTCCTTACGTCACAGTGTATATAATATATAGTCACATACAACACAAACTACTAAACATGTTACGACACTGTTATTAACTGCGTGAACATTTTAATAATGACAAAAGTTACATTTTAGAAGAAGCGCTATCAATCACGATGGTTTGTGGGATTAATCGTTCCTTCACTTTAAATAATTACGCATAAAGTCTTGTACCTTTGCCTTGTTTGCATATAATAAATTTATTTATGGCCATAATTCATGTCATAGTTGATTAGTTTGATTTCAGACTTATAACACAGTTGAACGTAATTAAATACATATTTAGAATACATTTCATTGAAATACTGCCCATCTCTGCAGACAGTCATGCATGCAACTCCCAGTATGTTAATGTCCTGTATGTGTACTGGTTATATGAATCAGACGAGTGTGTATTTGTGTTTCAGACAGAGGGAATGCAAAGTAGGCTTATGCATGTGTATTTGTGTGCAGTACAGTCTGTGACTGTTTATGAAATACAGCCAGGCTCAACTTGAGTTTGTTGATTTTGATTCAGTTCCATGAGTTTGGACAGAGACATTTCACAGAGCATAATTCTGTTTTGCAAAGACACCAAAACTCAGCGAGGCATACTTTCAGGGCCTTGAAAGTTCCACAACGTCAAAGCGCTGATCCAAGCATTTCCATCTCAACAATGGTTGTAGTAATTTAAATGATTTGACAGGTACATCCTCTCTCTTGACAGAGGCAGGCTATTACAAAGAGTCTGTGATTCACATATGGGCTGAGTAAAGACAGCTTTACCAGGTACAGAAGCACACAATCCTTCCCATTCAGGTTTATTCCCCTGAATCTGCAATTGAAGCCACGATGTAAAATCTGTGCATGTGAAAGGACACACAGGCAGCACAACAGATGCTCAAAGAAAAATGCTGCTTTCTGGTTCAGCCAGCTGCTTAATGAAAATACCATGTTGGCCCAAGGATTCTCATACCATATTGTGGTTGTCAGGTGAAAATCTGGCATCTCGAATCTATAAACTGGTGGAAAAATATTTTAGTTCCTGCTAACACCAACAGAATCCGCTGTCTCTTTTGTGTTGTATCCGTGACTGCAAGATT
Organism: Lutjanus campechanus; assembly: GCA_027495735.1. Classification (NCBI taxonomy): domain Eukaryota; kingdom Metazoa; phylum Chordata; class Actinopteri; order Lutjaniformes; family Lutjanidae; genus Lutjanus; species Lutjanus campechanus. Next base: position 15,470 of record JAJHUR010091110.1, read on the forward strand.
GGGAACGGCACAGAGGCGGACTGAAAAACAGAGAAGCCATTTTGTTCCTCTCAACACTGCTGCTGACATCGGCTGTCGATGGAACCTGGCAAATTTCTAGGGATAAATATTATTTATAAAATGGGATTTTGTCCTGCTGAGTTAGCCTTGACTAGACCAGGCTAAACTGTGTTAGAGGAAGCCTTGAGTGGAAGCTGAAATGTAAACTAGGTAGACTGGTGCGGTTCAAAGTGATTAAAAAATATGAATTCAAGAAAGTACAAAAAGAGAAGGAAAAACACTAGCAAACAAACTGTCAGAGACAAAGAAACACAAGGACTAAATACACAAACTAATAAACCAGGTGACACAGAAAAGAAGTGGGAAAATAAAGGCAAGCTTCTTTCAAAATAAAAATGGAAATAAGTGTGACACCCAAAACCATGACACACTGTTGTAATGGAGGATCATTTTTAGATACACTAGCAGCATGACTCTGATGGCAATGTTTGCCCATCTCAGATTCTCTAAAGCATCACCTGTACTTTCATATTTATAGCAATTTTACATAAAAAGGAGAACATGACATGGACCTTTTATCGACAAACTTCAACACACGAGTGAGTGACAGGTATGTCTACCCACTGAGAAAAAAAAGTCCAACGTCCAAAAAGATGTCTTTTAGTTGTCTTGTTGTACAGTGAAGAGCTGTCCCCTGTGGAGCTGGAAAGGAAGTTTTCATGACATCTTCTGAACGTCCAATGTTGACATCCACAGGAGGGTTGGACCGAACTTAACACACAAAACTCTTGCGTGCTCTATGTATCCCATATGAACAGTAAATATGTCAATAGTAAATTATACATATTATTTATTTGTTTAATCACAAAACACTAATCTCATGTTGATTTCCTGCACCAGTCCTGCATGTCCACAGATGTCCAAAAATCTCTTGGTCAGATGTTCGAATAATGAACAGCATGTCAACGTCCAAGAGGGGTTGGAGTCAGACATCCAGATATTTAACCTTATTTGTGTTGTGTAGACATGCAGATACGGTCCTGGACCAACTAACGAATTATGATCTGCACGTTTATCAGATGTCTCGTGTTTGCTGGGTAATCTCTGACCAAAGCAGTGTAAAGCTGTTGGAAAGCTACAAAATGCAGAACCCACAGTAGATACAAGCGTGAGGAGCCCGTTCGTCTTGGATGCAAAGGAGACCAACTTGATTTTGTACCCATAGGAAGATTTGGTTTGCAGTAAAACGTCTTTATGCACATTTTATAAACAACCTAGTCCATAGAAAAACATGAAGTACTCAAGTCTCCAATAAGGAGGATTTAAAAAGAGAAAAGTAACAATTCAACAACAAATTGAGAGAAAAAGCCCTAAAACAAATAGCCCCTAGAATAAATAATAAAATGCAGGTTAAAAATAAACAAACAAATAAATAAACATGGCTCCTATAGCATTTGTGCAATGTTACTTGTTAATCTGAGCAATGGCTGCTGAAACAAATCTATTTTTATTCTGCTTTGTTCTACACCTTGGGACTTATAAACCTCCATCCA
>JAJHUR010091111.1:0-31493 GCA_027495735.1 Lutjanus campechanus
CCTCTTTTTGTCCAACCGAACAGTCCAAAACCCAAAGCTTCTTCAGTCACGCTCAGAAATGACAAATAAAAGCACCAAATTCTCATTAAAAAAAGCTGGAACAAGCTAATATTTGACATTTTTTGCTTTAAAAATAACTGAAATGATTGATTATCAAAACAGTCGGCAACTAATTTTCTTTCTATCAGCTAACTGACCAGTCGCTGCAGCTCTACTTCTAAACATCTGCCATGTGTCTGTCTTTCTACCCATCTACTGTATCCCTCTATCCATCCATTCATCTACTCATCCATCCATCATTCCATCCATCAATCACGAAACAGATGGCCTTTCAGGAGCGCCTGTCAGGACTGATGGCTTCCCTCTGCCCCGGCCATACCATTACCCCTCCCTCGCCCTTCCACCAACACCCCCAGAACCCCACATAAAATACACAGACATATACATTCACACATGCAGAGACACCTCCACCACATGGAGCACTCTCACTATCTACCATCCACTCCCATGGACCAATATCTACTCTCCTGGAAAAGACGGGTCGTCTGCCTATCAGCTTTTAATACACACGGTGCAAAAACCCCCATGCATGCCCTCATGAAATGGTTGCAAAGAGTGAGTGTGTGAGTTAAGTGTGTGAGTAGTGAGTCTGCGTATCTGTGAGGGTCAGTCCACAAAGAGAAGCCCCCAAAGAGAGCTGTCTGCCTTTGGTCCCTGGGGCCTGTCAAGAGGGATAATTGATGATGTTTTCATTACAAGGTGTGGGGTAATGTGGGGGTTGGGGCACAGTATGAGTGTGTGTGCATGTGTGCATGTGTGTGTGTGTGTGTTGTGGGGGTGGGCAGGTTGACTCAGCTGCCTCCTCTTTGACACCAACCACTCCTGCGATTGGTACGGACAAGTCTTTGCTTCCAAATGCCCTCCAACAGACACAGACACACACACACACACACGCACTAAAGGAATCGCACACAACACTGGCCCTCAAACACAGATGCACACAAACACAGATACACAAACACACAGCCCAAAGCCAAATCCATTCCCAGAGATAAACTCTCTGAAACTGAATAAAAATGCTGAGAATAAGACTAACTTGTTCTCTTGTTTTCCGCTCTGTCTCATCACAGTGTCATGCCAGGCCCTTGGCAGATCTGTCCGCCTGTCTGTCTGTTGTCTCTTAGGACCTCTTTGAAATCCTAATGCGGTGGCGCCTAAGATTCTGACTGCCACTTAGATTAAATTAAGACCTAATCGGAGACACCAGGCCACAAAGGCCACCATATTACTTTACAGTATCAGGGTGGACATCGTGCCTTTGTTGTCGATTATGAATAAATGAATGAAAACATAAAACGTCTGCAGATGTTTTCCGATTAAGCTCGCTTCCTGATGTCTCTTCAAAGTCATTACCGAGACGTCCTGGCGGCTTGGACGGTCAGTTGTAATAATTTTTCAGGGCAAAAGTTAATTTGTGTAGGGGATAACTTAGACAAACAAGTCTAACGACAATCACAGGACAAGCGTACAGAATAAATGTAACATCTCTGTCGTCTGGATTCATTTCGAGCATTACATCTTTGCCATCACCCCCCCTTTGTCTTCCACATTTCCTTCTTATCGCCATAACAGGAATAAAGATGAAAATGGCCACAAGTGAACTTCAGCTAAACTGTTAGAATGAACATGAGTGCACAAAATTGTTTGGAACCAGTCGGATAACACCCCTCCAGGCGTGGGTTGCCGTGGCAGGTCAGGGTTGCCGCGGGTGACCAGGGTGCTGACATGTCCAGGCTCCAGCAATAAACAGCCAAAGACTAATGGCATCTGAGGCAACTGTGAACCCTGACCTCAAAAGGTTTTTTTTTCCCTCTCTTCTGCTGTTTAGTCGATGCTTTACATATCTGGTTTGTGTTCTCTTAGCTGAGAAGTTCAGGAACTGATAAGTCTTCAGTTTACGCCGCACTGCAGTAACAATTTGCTCTATGAAGATCAAAAGAAGACTTTAAAAATTCCTGATGAGAATTTCATTCGAGGTCTATTTTTCGCAAATCGCATATAATTGAATATTGTCCAGCAATATTGTCCTCTGCCAACCTAACACATTAAAATGATTGTAGGGGCTTGTGAGGCACTTATCAATAGTCAATGTATTACCTATCGAAGATGGTGGTCAGCCCCCAAAGAGGCAGAAAGGAGCACCAGCATGGAAGCTAAATGAACTGCTGTGGACAGGGTCAGCAACAAAAGTTATTTTAGCCATCTGAAAAAAGGCCTACCTAAAAACATCAATATCACTGTGAGTGTACACTATATTTAAATGTTTTCATTGTTATTTTCATTTTGTCATTTTTGGTGTCAGGCAGCCTTTTCTGATGGGAAAACTGCCAGTATACAAGCCAAATGTTGCTCTGGCCAAACCAACCAAACTCCATAGCCGAAATCAGTCATTTTACCTTGCAGAACACAGGAGTTGCTGGTCTACCACTGGCTTGATCTGTTAGTTTGTTTTTTGTGTTTTTGTGAGACTTCACTCTTTCAAAAGGTCAGCTTAGATTCATCAAAGTCACAGAATAACACAAACAAACTAACTGATCAAAGTAGCTGTAGATAAGCAAGTCCTGTGCACAATAAGCTAAAATTAATGATTTTGTCTTTGGAGTTTGGTTGGCTGGGAGAGAGCGATATTTGGCTTAAGTAACGCCAGTTTCCCATTGGAAATCGCTGTCTGATGGCATTGTAAAAAACAGTGAAATTATTCTAAATACACTTAAACAGATATTGATCTTTTTTTTTAAGATGGATCTGTTTTAAGTGGATGAATTAATTTGTGCTGCTGACCTCGTCCAAAGCAGTTCATTGCTTAGCGTCTGTGCTGGTACTCCTCCCTGCATCTCCAAATTGGGGGTGTGCCAACCCCCATCTACAGTAGCTAATATACTGACAATCAATAAATACCTCATACAACACCACATCAAATAATACAAACTATCCCTTTAAGATACAAGGAGAAAATATCTTGCCGTTAACACATAGCACACCTATCCATCCATCTATCACCTCCTCTCACCTTCCTCCCACCCTGCACACCCAGTCTGGATTCCTCCACCACCCAGGGCCCACGACAGCGAGGCTCCTGGCCTCCTCTGCCAGCGCAGAAATGAATTATATTGCCTTTCACACCTGTTTCTGCTCAAAACCCTGCTGCACGCTGCTGTGTTGAAGAAAAAAAAAAAGAAAAAAACATTTCCAAGGGGGGTAACAGCGCTCCCCCAGCTCGGCTACATCTGCGTACACGAGCGGTTAAATTAGACTCTAATTGTATTAACGGCGGATTATGCCTTCCAGTTGGATTTTTTATACTCTCTCTCTCTCCGCATTTTACACGTTTTAAGGGGAGAAAGGAGGAGGGGGGAAAAAAGCAGCTCATTGAGGGTTTGCGGGTTGGCTTCTTTTATGAGCTGCGATCACGGCTGCCCCTCGTTACACTGAGTCTGTGTACAAATAGGAGGGGAGGAGAGCCAGAATGAGAGTGTTAGTGATAATGTGTATGAGAGTGTGTGTCCCAGTCTGCCAGGCTAATATACCGATGCTAACACTCTGAATGCCAAACCCCCCTGCCTTTCCTTTCTACACACACACACACACACACACACACACACACACCTACTTCAGTTTAGCAAGGCAGCAATCTAAACGGGGATACGGGTGGTGTGTGTAGAGGGGAGGCGGGGGTGAATTCCATCTAATTACTCTATCACATAATTTCACAAATTGCCTTTTCATAGGGGAGTGGAGAGCAGAGCACAGGGCGCGTTGGGGATTTGAGGCCTGAGCTTTCATTTACTACTCATTTCTTGTTAAATTAAACAAGAAAATACCATTTGTGAGGGCGGGGGCACAGGGTGGGGGGTGGGTGGATTCCAACTGCACAAAAGGAGGGATGAAGGATTGGGTACTACTTCTTATTCTCGAGGCTTGTCTCTTTGGTTGTAACACAAAGTAACGAGGTAGCTCCAACAGTTATGCAATCAGTTTAGAACTGATTCTATTTCTTCAATTATTTTTGTTAAAGTAGAAATATGTAAGTGCCTGGGATTCAAAAATGAGAGCAAATAGTGAATTGTAGACATAAATGGTACATTAAAGAGGCTGAATCTCTTCTTAATACATGATGGAAGTGAGTTGTTCCTCCACAGACTTGAGGCTAAGACAGGTTGTCTGCAAGCTGCACGGACATTGAACAGGACACAAGTGACGATGAGTCCTCCACTGGAAGCTGGTCAGCTGTTTATGACTGTCAGTTATCTGTCAATGTAAAGTTCAGCCCATTATCCTGAAAACAAAAGCCCACTGCTCTGAAAATACACACTCTGGAGTTGGAGTTGAGTGGCTGCCTGTCTCACTGCCTGCCAGACTCCATTAACATATTGCTCAATTTAACTGTTATTAACATCTACTCCTTCTAAAAGATCATTAATGATTTTTTATGACTTAAAGACAGACATCTGCACTTTGGGTGAATATATATATTATTTCTAGAAATAGATATTTAAGATATTTGAACAATATCTAAAACTTCAAACACATCCTTATTGGTGTTATAAAGGTGTGTTTTTCAGCTGGACAAGAGCGTTTTTGCTGATGTCTCTTATCAAATGTCCCATTCCGTTATTCAGTAAAGCCGAATGGCTGCTAGTTGTCACGACATATGTTAAATTAAGAATGTCAATGGAAAACAAACATCAGAATGAGATGCGGACACAAGTGGAAAAGCCCTCCTCCCCCTCCTTTATTTTGGTTCTCCATCAAGTTTACAGCTGCATGTCAAGCTGGCAGCGAGCTGCATGGTTCAGCCATTGGTGACAGGCGGTAAATGCGAATGTTTTGTAGTCGCTCCAAGTCAGGCCAGCCAAATTCTTATGATGAACTCGTCCCACAAGCGCTGCAGACAACATATGAGCTCATTGGGCGTGTTGGAGAGAACTCAGCGAGCTGCGACTGTCGTCATCGTCACAAATCCAGCACCACTGCTCTATCAGTCGCTCTGGCCATCACACAAGAGCTTTAATCCTGGCACTGATGATACTGGCAATCTAGACCCCCTTTTCCATACATATGTGCTGGATTTGTATCTCAAAACAGGGCCGCCCACTTGAAGGTGTCTTTAACTGAAGACAAGCTACGCTTGAGTCGAGTGGCAAACAAACACTTAACTTCCGATAAATTCTTCACAATGAAAGGTTCCTGATATTCTGTTATTTATCTGTACCCAATAGTCACCCATTTACAAATATGCCCACTTTATGCTAATCCCATATAGTTTTGAGCAAAAATCACAGTTTGTTAAATAAAGCTTTTATTATGAAGCTGCAAAATTAAGAAATATTGGGTTTTCATCAGAAGTAACTTAACACGACTCCTACACTGCTGAAAGTGAACATGAAACAGTAAAATAAAGTACAAACTGCGATGCAGGAGACAAACTAAACTTCAAACCACAGAGATTCAGTTAGAAGCTTCAAAAGTACACAAGTTGAGCTGTGCAACACATGCTTTTGAGAGGGAGAAGGGGGGGGTTGTCACTGCCTGGCCTCAATCAGTAAGATATCACCACAACCTGCCTGAAAACTTGTCTTTGCTTTGGACCTACTCAGGAAATGATACATTGCGGGCACAATTTGGCAATAAAGTCATATAAGTGATAATGGAAATGCAGATGGTTTGCCAAAGTGACAATGGATCATACTGAGTTACAACTGATGGTGTCCATGCTAATAACAAAACATGACGGTCTCTGCTTTTGAAATCTTTCCCTTTTCCAGCTGGATAAAGATGTGAAATTAGCATCCTTGATGGATATGTGAGCAGAGAGGCAGAAATGTCTTCAAAACAGCCTTTAAAAAAAAAAAAAAAAGCCATGCATGTGAATGCCACCTACCAACTACCCTGCTGGTGCAGTCGGAGCCTCAGTTTGCCACCCACCTTCCCCTTCCGCTCCGGTACAATGGGAGCTCCCCTGAGGGTCCAAGTGTGAGGGCGAATAACAGAAAATACACCAAGGTGGGTATCCAAACTTCAGCTCCACTGCGTTCTGCTCTGTTATGTCCCATTGTCTCAAACCGCATATTTATCATCACTGAGAAATGACAGATCCCGACTCCTCCATTCAGGTCTGTATAGGGCCACAGCACCCTGCCATGAATCTGAGTGTATACGTGTGTGCATGCATGCCTGCTGCGTGTGCCTAATTGGCATTGTGTCTATCTCTAAGAGGCCAGACTCACATCCTCCACCCCTCCGAGAAACAAAGGCGGGCCAGCTGATGATGCTGCAGACCAGCCTGGATCAGCTGTCTGTGCTTATGGGAGACATACTGCCGGTGTAAAAGATACTGTAAATGTTTTTCCATTAGAGGTGCTATGTGTAGCATTTATAAACACAGACATATGCTGATTAAATTAATAGTGACACTGAAGAATGATTAGTGTAAACAAATGAGACCACTGCGAGCATTTATCTGACACCAGCGGTATTGTCGATGCCAGTCTTTCTCAAAATTAAGACCACATTTCCCATAAACAAAGGAGATGCTGCTCCTCTCCGCCTGGGTTTCATTTCTGTTTGGCCTTGCTGAAGAGGGTAAACATATTGGAAGTGATTTTTTCCCATCAACCTTTCGGTTTACTTCACATTTCTGAAAGCGCCTGCTCCGTTCGTACTCTCAGAACAGCAGCTTCTTTCTGTTTTGTGCCCATATATCATATAGTATGTGCCATTGTGTGCCCTGCATGTGTGCATGTTTTAGTTCCTCTTCCTCTTTTGCCTGGGAGAAGGAAAAGCTGATGGATCCTCCTTATCCCCCTCTTCACCTCCTCGCCTTCTCCTCCTCTTCTTCTTCTCTTCTCCCTCGCTCCCCTGACACTCACTTATATCCTTCCCACTGTTTGAGATCTAACAGAGCAGAAGCCTCCCATAAGCCCAACTCATGGTGTAATATGACACAGTAGGTGTGTTGCCATGTGTGTGTGTGTGTGTGTGTATCACTATGTGAGTGTGCGCTGAGCTGCATTTCCACAGACAGGATGTGTGTATGTTTCAAACACCTTTCCTCTGCAGCCCCGAAGGTTTCAGGTTGTGTATGGGTTGAGGTCAGGGAGTTGGGGGAGAGGTTAGTGTGCATGTGTGATGATGTGTGTGTGAGTGTGTGTGCAGGGTGATGGAGAGCCGGTGGTTTGTGAAGGAGGTGGTGAGGGTCAGATGGAAAGGGGGAGAGCACGAAGAGAAACAAAAAGTATAAGACGTCCTGTGAGATGCGTGTGTACAGAAATACACTATAAATCTCTGCCCACATTCCACACCATGAAAGATGTTCCTCTGAGTTGCCATTAAGACAGCTGGGACAGACAATGCACAATGCATACCACCAACATCAACGACAGGCTACAAATACATAAACAAAAAGTGGAGCCGATGCAATATCCATAATCCAACAACTAAATTACTTTCCCCAGCATCCTCCCTGTTGGCTTGTGCAATTCAAACCAACACCCACTCAGCCGAACTGTATCATGTTCTCCACAAACTCCTGACACAGGCAGAATGTGTGTGACGCAAGGCTGGCTGAAGATGGTTTTGAAACATATCTCCTCAACAGATTTGAAATGTAATCAGGAATTTGAACTCAGTAAAAACAGTAAAGATGTTCTGTCGATGTCTTATATGTATATTCAAGCATCACATACCCTGTGTACTCTTTTTTGATTTATTTTTTCCTAATTTTTAAAATGTCAACTTTTTGACTTCAAACTAGCCTGATATTCAGCTTGAGTTTCCCCTCGAATCCGTGAAAACATCAGTTGTTAGCTGGTGTCTGAAACCTGCTGAAACATGCCAGGTAACATGTCAGGCAGTCTCTGGAATATGTCTTTCATCGAAGCCATTTCATTAACCACAGCAAACGTTTTCAGTTACTTTCTCAATTATATCTAACATTTAAATGTTAAAAGTTCTGATGTGTAAGATTTAGGGGGATTTATCGGCAGAATATGGCAGAAATGGAGTATAACATTCATGAGTATGTTTGATCACATGAAAGTAAAATTGTTTTACCTTAGAATGAGCCGTTTATATCTAAAGAGGGTGCAGGTCCTCGCTCACGAGGCTGCCATTTTGCGCCACCATGTTTCTACAGTAGCCCAGAATGGACAAAACCAAACACTGGCTCTATATAATACAGACTTTGTGCATTTTGCATGAGTTTCGTAGGCCACTGTAGGTTCTCCTACACGCTTGGAACATAGACGATGTATTTGCAATTCAAAGCTTTATGTTGAATGGTGTTCTTATCATCCTCCAATCCTCAAAGGGATCAATACATTTTACATTATCCTTACATGCTATATACGTGTTAGCACAGAACATGCTATCAACTTTTTAAGGTTGAACATGTGCTTTAAGTGTTATTTTCTCAGATTAACAGAGGAGAACATCCAGTCAGTAAGCTTTACCAACATTAAGCTGAAACAGGGCACAAGTGACTCCTTAGTGGAGCCAGTGCTGCTAATTCTGCTCTCAATAATTACAAGAGGCCCCATAAATTACAGTATCCTTGTTATTTAGCAAAACATGGGAACAAGTTTTCTCTTCCCTCTTTCTTTTGGCAAGTATTAAGAGGCGCTGGCAATGCTGACTGTGGCTAGTGAACTGATGGCGTTTGAAATGATAGAAACTGGTGTTAAACAAGGCAGCACTCAATTTCCTCATGGCACGTTTGTATCTGTGACTGTCAAAATACATTTTTCCCACACTATTTCCTCCCAAACATTTTGTGACACTGTCAGCTGGTGCTAACAGCACTGGTATTCCCTGCTATAATTGAGTAAAAATAAAGCCAAACCACAGGCCTTTGCAGCATCCCAGGCATCTGTTAAATAATGACAGATTTGTTCTTAATAAGGTTCATCTATGTATCTGCAGTTGTGGCCAGGGGCGGCTCTCCTTGGCTTCAACCTTATTCAGTTTCAGCAGATGAGGAGCGAGAGCGCAGGCTGCCGAGATCGCCGGCAGATTACACGGGCCTGTGTCTTTGAAGTGCTCACCGTATGAACTGGGATACATTGTGGAGGGGAGGGGGGGGGTTCTGCGTGTGCGTCAATGAGTGTGTCAGTGCCTGAGAGTGTGTGTTCTTTAGTGCGCGAGTGTACTTGTGTCAAATGAGGCAGCGGCAGAGCTGGAAAGATAGAAAATGTGTGTATCTGTGTGTGTGAGAGTAAGAAAGCCTAAAGTGAAGTTCAGCGTGCACACGTGATGTGAAACTGAGAACAAATGCTGTTTCATTCAACTCACTGTTAGGTGCTGGAAGAGCCACGCTCTCATGATGTTGGTGGCCACCTTAGGGAAGATCCCTCTCTTCTTGTTGCGTTTCTTTTCTTTATCCGGGTCATCGTCGTCCCCTGTGCTCGGCGAAGCCACGCTGTTGTCCAGGCCATCACCTGTCACATGACAAGAAACAGGAAGAGACAGCGGAGATCAGACTCACAGTTTGTTTACTTCCTGCATTCGCTGCGCCTCCGCGTTCAAAGGGAATAAATACGATTTCGAAGGAATTCTGGAGGGCTTTGTATGCACAGACGGAGGGGTATAGAGACACAACAATGGCAAGCAGAGAATGGCTGGAAAACAGCACCTCATAAATGCATTCATTTTTAATACATTTATAAATAACCCTGCCTTTCATTTTTCTCCCCCCGTCACTTGAAAACACAGCGAGCGCTCGCATCTTTCCGCGAGAAAGAGAGAGGGGGAACGGGAGCACAAAGGACTTGTAAGGTCGCATTTCCCCACTCTCCCATCCAAGCTTGCGCAGAATTGAAAATGACAGAGAGATTTAGTCTTTATTATCCTGAGGGGAAAATAGTTATTGAAGCGTCGCCCCGGCGCATTCTGCCATTTTACCTGAGGTGGAAAGAGTAACACGGCACTACAAAAGGGGAGGTTGCGAGGAGGGGGTGGGGGGTGGGGGGGTGGAAAATAAAAGGAAAATAGGTGGAAAAAAGGAAGTCAGAGGCACAAACAGCGCTAACAAAGCTAGCTGCTTTTCATAACAATGGCGTCATGGCTGCTTACAGCAACCTGTAGGGCTTCGATAAGGCTCTATTAAGGCCAGTTAACCTCACCTAAGGGGAACACTGAGACAGCTTAGAGTGTTTGAGCACTGAGAGGAAAAGTGAAAGGAAGGTGCTCCATGGGCCTTTTCTATGCATTCAGGCTCAACAACATGAACCCTCACACACACGTACACACACACACACAGCGAGCATATTCACAACTACCCAATTACTGTACGCATTCTATACAGCTCCAGCTTCAGTGGAGAGAAAAAGGCTCTTCCCATCTGTGGCTGTGAAAAGCCTAATTGTTATTATCATTATTCAAAAATGCAAGCCACCCTCAATGAAGACGATAATCATAAAAGAAACATGAGGCGAGGTAAACAAGTGACACCCTCACCGCTTGAAATTTCAGCGGCTGAAAACTGACTTTTGTCCCGTGCCGCTTCTGTTGACTGGAAGTGAGGGGAAGGAAAGACGAAAAAAAAAAAGAAAAAGAAGCTAAAGCAGTGCACAGAATTGGATCCAGTTATTTATTGATTACACACAAAGCACTTCTAAAGCTTCGAGGTCTATTCACTGTGGCGGGAGTAGATAACTGCATTCAAGCGGGCCCGCACTCCGCTAACTTGCAGAGGGCGACACCCAGCACCTAGCTAAACCCTAAGCCCCCGATTCATCGATAATTAATGGGGATGTTGGCGCTAATCCGGTTGGAGATGACTTTTTTCCAGCCTGCCACATCAATGGAATAATCAAGGGCCTAAAACCCAGGCCTTTGCTCCCCATTACCTCAGGCAAAAGAATTCCTGAAAGCATGCCTGGAGGGCACCTGAATTATATACACCATTAGGAGAGAGAGGCTCTCAATGATCCATACGAAACAACACTCTTGGCTAGCTCTCGCTGCCTCTCTCTGTGACTGTTCTGGCAGAAGGAGATACATATGCACACATATTGAAGGCTTTCTAATGAACCTCGCGTGGAAGTGGAGGTGACGCTGTTGGAGGGTGGGGGAGGGATAAAACACGAGCTTGCTTTTCATAGATACGGATGCAAACGCCACCCACTGCACATTAATAATGCACATATGCATGTAAAGCTGGGGCTGGGCTACTGTAACACCGCCAAAAAGGTCAAAACTGGATTCAGGCGATGACCACGTGGCGGGCTGAAGTGCCTTTGAGCAAGTCAGTAATCTTTGAATGTTTACAGCAAGTAAATGTATATACAGAACATGCACACCCTTTCAATCGTCTACATTTAAACATGCGCTCATATAGTCCTGCAATCAAGGATTATTACTGTTGATTTTATTTCTGAGTAATGAATTAATTGTTTAGACTATTGGCGTTAAACCCAAAGTCTTGTAAAGTTTTAGTCCCAGGAACCTGTGCCCGTTGTTGTTTGTGTTTCCACCGCCGTCTAAAGACCCACAAAGATTAGTCAAATTAGTCCACTGACATATAAAAAAGGCAACACCAGTTTTTGCACGTCATTTTTGTGTATGACTATACAGCAATGACGCCATATAAAATGATGGACAGGCACCATTTTTGTAAGGCAGTGGCCATTCTGTCATATGTTTTTTTCTGCACAATGAAAACAAAATAATTTGATTTGCATATTTTTAAAAATAGTGGCTGAAATAAAATTCTGCAAGTACTCAACCAATCAGAACTGACCCCCAAAGTTCCTATGGTTTTTTTTTGGACTTTTGGGGGTGTAAAACAAATCTGGAACTTGATTTATACCCTGGTTCCTAGAGTGGAAATGCATTGAGTTCCTTCAAAGGTTCCTAATCTCTTGGGAAAGTTTATGCTGAGGAAAAGCAACTTATTTTGAAAAATTCACATCAGAATTATCCAGAGCTTTAGATGACTTTGCCAAATTCCTTTTTTTCCCCACAGAATCCAAAGATATTCTATTAACAAGGATGTGAAATCCTTACATCTCAAAGAGGGAACTAGTGAATCTTTGGTACTTTTTCTTGAGTAACAATTACCTAGTTATCGTTATTGACTTGCTAATCCATTGATTAATTAATTGACCGTTTCAGCGTGACACTAATACAAGCCCCCATACACACTCAGCACACAATGTACCCCTTCCACCCAGCTTCTAGACCTCTCTCTGTCTAAAATCACACTCATGTTGCAGGCTTCAGTTACATCATTAGCCCGGAACAAATGAAGCCTGAGCTTAACAAGTGAGTTTTTTCTGCCTACTGTTTCAGGGCTAAAATACACCCACCTCCCTGTCTCTCTTTCTCCTCTCCTCTCTTCGTCTCTCCGCCTGCTCGCTGGAAAAGACGGGCTGAGCCGAGCCGAGGCCCTGTAATCTAAGACCAGATTTTCATTGGAAGCAAATGCTTTCAATCCGTTGTAAAGACCGGCTCATGTTCAGCAAAGCCTACAATAACAAACCTAGGGGCTTGTCCCATGTGAGTTGGGAAAACAGAAGCAAACGGCCGGAGTACCAGCTCACATCATGAGTGAGTGAGTGAGTAAAGTGAGTGAAGGAGTGAGTGAGTGTGCATGCAAGTGAGCGAGTGGGAGAGAGTGGGCGAGCAGGCACGCTCAGGAAGAAGTGAGAAATCGTGAGAGGCATGGGGAGAGAGGGGGGAGACGAGGGAGATAGAAAACAGAGAGGGGACACAGAAGGCACAGAATGAGTAATAAAAGTGAGGAAAACTGTCACGAGAGACTGCATGATCCTGGGTGTGTCTCCAGTACACTCTTTGATTATAAGTCTTCTACTAATATTGTATCATGTAGTACTTTATTATCCCAGGTTAAATAGTAGTGTACATTAGTGTACTAGAAATATAATTTAAAGGAGCAACATTAAATAATTGCTTCTCCAAAAATGAGTAAAACAGTCCAGATATCTAGTTGGACCCATAGATGGTGTATTAAATAGGTTTAATCCCTATTTAATACACCAAAAAGTAGCTAAAAAATGTAAACTTACATTTCAGGAATCAAGCATGTATATTAATACACCAGGGATACTACTGTATATGTTTTATCTTAAACCTTTATTTAACAGGGATCACTGAGTGCAGTGCTTTCTTTTTCAGGTGCTCTTTCCAGTCCGGTAATCGAGCGTGCACTCTAACCTTTATGCTGCCACTGTCCCGTGCAGTACAATATCATTCTGCACTTTATCAGCCATATTTTATTGTACGACATGGTTTTTATTGATATATGGGGAAAATAATGGTATGCAAGCAGCAACTAAGACTATTAATCGTGACCGTACAGAATATAAAATAGCCCTAAAGACCTCATGCTAATCAATAATTAATCATTAACCAAAATGATGCATAATGTGGGAGAAGTACTCTCCACCCATATCATACTAATCTTATATCACTGAACCATGATCGAGACTTGAGTTCATGTTTGACATCCAGACAGTCTCGTCAAGGCATTTACACAAACATGAACGAAACTGAATTGACTCTTACTTTCCAAATTTCCGGCAAAGTCTGACCATTTTTGTCACCCATAGCTCAATCCCTAAACCAGCGAGGGAAACCCTAACCCCATCCCAATATCCCTTTCTTTCCTTTCCCTTCACAATACTTCTAAGTCTGACCTATAGACACTTACTTTACCTAGAGGGGGAAAAGGAAGGAGGAGAGCAGGAGAAGGGCCGTCAATTTTATTGGCATTTCCATTTTCACTGCAATTTGATACCAATCACCTCTGCAAGGTCTGGGGATAATTTCTGCTTTGCTTTAGCCCCGGCAAGAGAGGGAAGAGCGCGAGGCAGGAGGAGAGAAAAGAGAGACACCGTGGGAGTGAGGAAGGGTGAAGCAGGAAAGGTGTTGAAGCTGTGTCTGGCAGCCATGTTGGGGAAATGTCAATGGTGTTACCTCAGACTGAGAGGAAAGTAGGGTAAAACGGGGGAAGAAAGCAAACGAGAGTTGGTGAAGGAGGGTAAGAAGAGAGGAGGAACGGATGTGGAATATTCATTGAGAGCGGAAAAAACCCAAGCTTGCTCTGAAGTCAGTGATATTTGGCTGTATAATGCAGTATAATGCTGAGCCTCCATGCGTGTAATCCTGCTACTTCTCCTAACAGGGGGCCTGTCAACCACCGTCTACTGTGGGTAATACAAACACAATCAACAAGTAGCTTGTACAACCCAACTTCAAATAATATGAACTATCCCTTTAAACCTGATGGCTCAATAATTTTGGGCATACTCAGCTAGGCTTTTGTGGTTTCAGTGTGCATCGCTATGCTTGACTAGGCAGAAAGCCTGTGTAAAAGATGTAAGCAGCGATTTCAAATGTATCTGCATAAGCAAAACAAGGCCTTAGTGACGTCATATTCAGTTCGTCATTCAGCCAATAAGCCCTTTAGCCGGTCAGTCAGGCAGCTGTCCACTCAGTCAACCAGCAACCTATCTAGTCAGCCAGCAAGCTAGCCAGTCTATAAAGCCACCAAGTCAGTCAGTCATAAAGCAGCCTTGTCAATCAGCTGGTTAGCCAGTTAGTCAATCAGCCATTCAGTCAGTCAGTCAGAAAGCTAGCCAGGCAGCTAGTAAGCCAGTCAGCCAATGAAGCAGTCAGTCACTCTCCATACACAGGCTGCCAGGCTCATTAAGAGCATCAGCAGGCTGTAACCCTGGGCTGCATACATACAGCATGGGGCAGCTAGGCTAGCAAGCTCCAGTCTCCCCACAAGGAGAAGCCACAGGCACAACTCTGGGCCTGGCCCACTGATCGGCCATGACAACATCTTTGCAAATAGTTAAAGGAGGGGGTAGGGAGGGGGAGGAGGGAGGGGGGTGAATCAATGCAGGACGGAGGGGGTGCATGTTCGTGTGTGAAGAATGCATGCATGCATGGATGTGCATTCGTCTGTACGTGTATGTGTGTGTGTGTGTGTCTCCATCTTTCTTTATGCATGTGTGTTTCCAGCCACAGAAGCTCTGGATGTGTGTGTGTGTGTGTGTGTGTCTGTGTATGTGTGTGTGTGTCTGTGTATATGTGTGTGTGTCTGTGTAAGTGTGTGTGGCAATTAGGGAGCAGGCCAGTGACTGGAAGGAGCCAGGGGCAGTTGAAATGCCCCGGGGCCAACCAAGGGAAGGAATATTTTATCAGTCCCCTCACACGCTGTATACACAAATACACACTTGCACACAAACACACACACACACACTGTGGGCAAACAGATAATGACGTAAAAACTAGGTTAGCTTTCTTCATGCATTTTCACTAGCTTCGTTAGCATTAGCTAAACAGACAGTTACTTCTATGCTCATTCAGCTTCGATGGCTTTTATTTAAGCCTTTCCGCCACTTCATGTTTCATTCCTGCCTTCCCCTCCTTCCTACTTCATTACTTTCCTCTCTCCTCTGTCTGTCTGCTGGAGTGTGTGGTTGGAATGGAGGATATTTGCACAGTGCTGGGGGTGTAAGATGAGGCATTGTTATCTGTCTTCGATGTAGGTTTGAAATTTTCTTTCAATATAAGTCAAACAGATGGCAGTAAATGATATTTCACAATTAAAGGAGCAATATGTAACAATTGTGCGTCCAAAAATCAGTACAACAGTCCATATAGCAAGGTGGAGTCATAATCTATATATTAAAAAGGCTGAAATCATATTTAATATACAGTTGAAGTGAAATACACACTCTGGAGTTGGAGTTCAGAGACTTCCTGCATTACCTCCTGCCAGACTCCATTAACATATTGTTCAATTTAAGTGTTATAAACATTTACTCTTTCTTAAAGATTATTGATGATTTCTTACAACTCATAAACAGACACTTGCTTCATTTGCCAATCATTCGGCATTAATTTGAACTCTATTTAATGTGAAACGGGTTAAAAATGACACAATAATTGTGTAACGTTGTTGTCAGAGAAGCAAATATTTCAACTTAGCATGTTTCTTTCATCTCTGATGGGATATCACTGTCATTTATTACAGTAAGTATATTACAGGTGTCTCCTTTAAATATGGTTAAAAATTGAGTTAACATTGTTGGACATCCACAGTCTTGATGTTACCTCTTCAACTAGTGAGCACTAATGATGCCTCCTCTCCTCTGTCTCTTCATTGCCTCTCTCCTGTGTCTTTATCACTCCTCTCCATCTCCCTGTCTCAAGGCGTACCCTGACATTATCAAGCAGTATCTAGGCTAATCTGTTATGATCTGATTATGAACCATCTCTCAGCGTAAGACAGAGATTGGTACTACCTGCCCCCTCCACGCGGGCACACGTGCCATTCCGAGGTGTCAGCCATTTTTCTGCTGCCTGGCAAATTAACAGCCGCGGATTCACCAGTCAGTCATCTGCGAATGGCGATCTTGTCAGACACGTCGCTTCTAGCGCAACATGAGAGAATAATGACATTTAGCTTTCTAATAATTTCTTCATAGAAGCACCGCCGAGTTGAGGAATAAGGGTTATGAATATTAGCTTTGTGCCAGATGTCACGAGTGGGGATCCTGTGGCAGGAATCATTCACAGATGGCTAAACGTTTTTGGAGGAGATGTTTTTGCAAGGTTTTATAGGCCGTGGATGGACTGAGAGGGAGAAGGAATGGAGACTTTTGAGTTTATGACAGTGCATTTATTCTATGGGCTGTTTTTTTTTTTTTTTTTTTTTTTTTTGCATGAGAGAAAAGAGAGAGTGTGTCTTTCACTGTGGGTGCGAGTGACCTGGAGCTGATCTCTCATGGGCCACTCCTAGAGTTTCACACCCCAGAAAAGCTCACATGACCCTGGGTTGGCTGCCCAGGCAAGGCCCAGGCCTCAGGGACCCGCTATCCCATTCCACATGGGATACACACATCTCATATTGGCAGGCGAGAAATCCATACACACACACCCAAAACATGATACATAAAGCGCACACACATGCTGATGTACATTCGCTAAAATGCTCTCCTTCTCTGGCTTTTCCTCTCTGACGCTCACACACAAACACACACACACACATACATTGCATTCCCAGAAATCCTCAGAGAGGTAAAGAGGGCTCGCAAGAGGGAGGGAGAGGAGAAAAAAGTGGCGTTTATTGTATTCAGGCCATTCATAAGCTCTAGACTTGAGGAGGGGGGAGTAGAGGGGGGTTTGCAGGCAGTGGGGGGTTCCCTTTGCATGGCCCTGGAGGCCCCTCCCACCTGCAAATATTCTGAACATGCAGGAATTCCTTGCAATACAATTCCCAACTAGGGGCACATTTTCAAAAGCGTCTCTCCTTCAAAATCACTTAAACACACACACACACACACACACACACACACACACATGCACCCATTTCTTAGGATCCACCACGAGGCAACTTTCCAATATGTATTCTAAACCAACACACACACACACACACTTACTTCAATACAAACCACTCTCTGTGACCAATGCTGTTTCGCCTCCCTTTTATTCCCGAGTAGGAGGAGAGACAGAGAGAAATCCCCTCGACTATTCTGCGGATAATGACATGCGCTGTCGACAAAACAATATGGCTAGTCTAGACTTCCCTTCCTGCCTTTGCCAGAGAGACACTCCACTATTTTCAGATCTTTGTTCAAAACTTCAGCCAACGCTTTTGGATCATATCACTCTGAACATTAATCTTTGTAGAACAGACGCTGGATACAATGTAATGAACAAACAGATTAGGTACAGAGAAAGTTGTCATTATTACAAAAGGAGAAAAAAATAGGGGCTTTCAGGTAAAACAATCAGGGGAGAGCTAAGTAATTGCTTCCTGTAATCAAAGACAATTCCATTGAAGTAATTACAGTAAATAATGAGTGCTTTGCAATAACAAAGCTGCTTACTTTGAATGATGACAGTTTTGTGGATCGGCGCTGACAGACTCAATAATGATAGTAACTGGTGAGTCATTTACAAGGGTTATTTGTAATTAAAGCACACTAGAGACAGCTTGTTGTGAGAATCCGAGCAAAGTTTGGAGTAATTATTTCATTTGTGGTGATCTGATGAGGAGGAGATCAGGAAGCCGGAGACAGAGAGCGTGTTTAACTAACAACAAAAGTGAGAACAAAAGCACACAGGCAAGTTATCGCATTAAGGAGCTAATTAAAAGCATTTGTCAAAGCCTAAGGTCTATAAGATTCATGTGGGTTCTGCGTGGCCACATTCAAAGGGGTTCTTTGATGTCTGACCTCAAAATAATCTGAATAAAAACAGGTTCAATGTGTACCCAAGAGTCTCCCCCTTTACCGATATGCCCACTTTACGATGATCCCACACAGTTTTGGGCAAAAAAAAACATGCAGTTTGTTATCGAAAAGCTTTTATTTTGAAGCAGCAAAAACATCAGCAGTAACATAATACGACTCCTATCAGCTTACAGCGAACATGAAACAGTAAAATAAGGCACATACCTGAAAGTACAAACAGCAACGCAGGAGAGACACTTTTAAAAACATCTCTGTCTGCTCTCCTGCACAGTTAAACCTTGACTCTCCAGTGCAAATCATATACGCGCTAATTTTGATGTAAATATGATCCTACACAAACCTTTTAATATGAATGGTTTTTGATCCCAAAGTATCAGTATCATGTCTTGTTTGGACAGATTTTTGACCATTTTGATGAATTCTTGAGTGGTTCTTGAATTTGGTTAAAATTTGCACCACATCTGTATAATAAATGGCATCAAGTGCCAAAACGGCTGTAACAACTTCTGAGATATAATTAAGCATGGGAATGGCCAAGATACACGTTCATCATAATATTATAGAATATGGAATACATATATATATATATATATATATATATACATAATTTAAAGAATTTGACTAGGTCTGAACCCAAAAACAATGTTTATTACAGATTTATGACTCGGGGTGGGGAGCACTACAAAACAGTTAGCTTATGGCACCCAAATGGCCAGCAGCTGCCCTGGTTAGTATTCATATTGAATGTCAGTGGACATTTGTGCATACTTTTCAATGTGTTTCATCTTAACGTGTGTGCACATGTACAGATAGGCAGAGTGAGACAAATCAATTAGTCAATCTACAAAAAACAAACAAACATTCACTGCCTCTAGCGACTCACACGTGCTGCTTTTTTTTTTTATGACACTTGATGGACCAAATGATTAACGTTTGATAAAACATTGAGTATCAGACCTGTGTTCATGGTCATTGTCTCTGTGAAAGTGTTCCTCTGCTTCTGTGTGTTCTGGCTGAGGCCCATCCACTGTTAGTTGTGAGAGAGGGAGTGGGTTGGGGGTGGTGGTGGTGGTGGGGAGATCAGGCCTGTTGACATAGCCATAGGTGATGGCAAAAATGTCAGTGTAAATGTGACTGCTCTCTCTGTGCCATTTTCCCGTAAAGGGTCATCACCACAGGCTGCCTGACACGCTGGAAACTGCCTCAAGCGCGGGGCACCGACACGACATTAAACTGCAGTATGCCTCCACGCACAGAAACACACACACACACACACACACACACACACACACACAGCGACTGCCTTTTATTCCCACTTCCAGATCAGTCGAGAGAGAAAGAATGAGGGAGAAAGAGACAGACGGTACAAGCTAAAATGAAAGTGTAGGGCGATGAATTCACCCTTTCATGTTGAGCACTTTTGCTGTGTAACTATTGATTTTTCCCCTCTTGCCTTTGTGTTGCCGTTTTCTTTTTTTTCTAACCTGAAGATAGAAGGCCAGACTCGGTTCAAATGGGAGCACTTGTGAGGGGGGCCCACAGATTCTTCGCCTCAGTGAAGGGAAGTCCTCACACACACACACACACGCACATCCACACACACAGACACACACACAAAACTCGGATTCCTGAAATCGTGCCTCTTTTTGTTGCTTTCTCACTCTTAACTCTCACTCTCTCGATTGTTTCGCTGCCGCTCAGATGGCTTTTGACACCTTCGACTCACCGAGCTTCAGACAAACTCAGCACAGAGAGGGAGTGAGGGAGAGTCAAATGGACTATGGGAGATGAGGGGAAGGGGGGAGGGGATGGCAGAGAGGACAAGGACTATAACAAAAGCTAAGAGCACTTAACAGCACAATTGCATGGCGGTGCTTTCCAAAAGTCAGCTGATGTGCTGAAGGGCGTTCAAAAGTCCTTCAATGTAGGCACGGGACAAAGAGAGGGAAGCTTCAGCTAAACCAAAGGAAAACATTCTTTAAACTCTGCTGTGAACTGCAACACAGTCTAACAAGAAACATTCAGTAAAATATATATTTTCAGCACAAGAAAACTAGATTGATTCATGGAAGCCCTTTAAGGACATCAAAATATCCCTTTTCTTAGCAAAGCCACTTCCTTAAAGGAGAAATAGCATTCAAAAATGAGTTCTGCAGTCCAAATAAAAGCTGCAGCCATAGCCCCTTTAATATACGATCTTCAGTATGGTTGAAGCAAGTTGTTTCCCCCCGTCCCCTCCTCCCCCAAACTCCAGGCTCTGGCAGGTTGCCCGAAGACCGCAGGGACACTGAACAGGAGCACAAGACAAGCCCAACGTTGTATTTTGACAATGCAAAGCAAAGACGAGTCCTCCACTGTGACTTTATCAGCTGTTTATAACTGTCCGTTACCTGTCAATGTAAAGCTAAGCCTGTTATCCTGAAAATACACACTCTGAAGTTGGAGTTCAGTGACTGCCTGCCTTACTGCCTGCCAGACTCCGTAAACATATTACTCAATTTAATGGTTATAAACATCTGCTCCTTCTTAAAGATTATTACTGATTTCTTACATTCAGCATTACTTTTAGTTCTAATAAACGTGAAACCAGCAAACAAAAACAGTTATTCCAGGCTAGAAGGGAAATATCAAAGGAGAACATACTGGCTGTGGTAATGTTGTCAGAAAAGTATTTCAACTTAGCATGTTTCCTTAATCTCTGATGACATATCATGATCACTTTATGATTTAGTACTGTAAATATATTAAGTATTTCTCCTTTAACTTTAAGGAGTCCTCTACTAAGCTAACAGTATAAAGGTATCTTTTTTAGCTGGCCAAACACATCCCTTCAAATGATCTCATCTTTTCCGATGAGCTAAATTCTGCTAAATTATATCTTGCAGCCCTACCTTGTTTAACTTCAACCAACCTATAAAAGCCACCAGTTTGATGAACTAAAATTAAGTGGAAATGTATCCTCTCAGTACCAACACTCAGTCTCTTCTGTCTGTAATCATGTCTTCATGTTTGGAGCGCATGCTCCCATTAACCAAACTAAAGTTTCCCAGTTTATTCTTCAGAGCTATAGCGTGTGCAGCTCTCGCCCCTGTGCATTTTTCCACATGGAGACTATCTGAACGACACAGCCTCTGATAAACACTTTTAATACACAAGGATTTTCCCACTCATGCTAACCTATCAGCACCAGCCAAACTGCAGTATGTAGTTAGATAATACAGGCACGCTAACCCTGCGGTGGCACAGGCTAATAATAGCGCATTAGCATCCAGTGAGGGTTTTTTTTGGAATAACAGAAGGTTTTAGGACTATGAAGGAGTGAAATATGGTCTGCACCCACAAGCTCAGGTTACTGAAGGGGTGGTTAGGAAAACAGGATAAGTATTATCAGAGCAACAACCTACTCTATTTACATACTTTTGGTTGTTGCATTTACATTTTAGGGTTTTAGCTGTTTTTTAATGAGTAAACAGGCATTTTTATGATAGGATATCTCTGACAGACTCTATCCACGTGTCTGATATCACCAAAACTCCTCTGTTTCACAAGCTAGAACTTAGAGATTCCCCTGCTACGTCCTCCTCCTTGTCAGTGTGTCCTTGATAGGCACAGGATGTGGTGTTGTGGGGATGTGGGGGATTTGTAGTCCTATCAGCCTGCCCATACGCGGCCCTGATAAGGCTTTCGGGACACGGGCAGAGGAAGAGGAAGTGAGTGGGTTTACAGCAGGCCTATTTCCTGTGGAGCATGGGCCCATGTGGACGGGAGTGATATGCTCCCCGTGGACACCGGTGCTCTCGCCACACAGTCCCACCGAGTCACTTCCTGAAGGAGGCACCCCTCTCTGGGGGTGACTTCCTGTAAAAGTATGACCCCTGCGCCACTGAAGAGAATCTCAGTTGAACAAAACCCTTGGACTGCTTATGGGAGCTGGTGTGTACAATATATACATACGCAGTGTGTGTGTGTTTAACACCACCACTCAGGCCTTTACTCCAAAAGGTTATCACTAGTGAGAATCTCAGCCCCCGGTCCCTGCTCATCTCTTTGAGTTTCAGTGGCTCGGAGTGAGAAGGGATGATCGGGTTACATCCAAATGTGTGTGTTTGTGAGTGTGTGTTCGGCAAGTGGCATGCCTTGCGTTGCTCTGCAAACACACAAAGTAAACGCTGATGCTGCCCTGCAGCCCACCCTGCTGCTCTTGTGTTTACCTACAGGTATTTGTTATCTAGCCCTCTCTTCCCTCTCTAAACTCTTAGCTGAGGTCTTTATCTCTCAGTAAAATCCCTATACCGGGTATCCATGTCAGAAGGACCAGGGGGGTGGTGAGCCTCAGGGGGCAGAATGTTTGGTCTGGGTCAGCCTTGGGTCAAGCTTTGACACAGTCGAGTTGACATTAAAGGAGAAATCTGTAATGTATTTACTGTGCTTAATCATAAAATGACCATGATATGCCATCAGAGAATAAAGAAACATGCTAAATTGACATATTCCTTTGAAGTTTCTATTTTGGCCCATAACTTGTGTTATTCTTTGCCTGTTTCACGTTAATTAGAGTTCAAATTAATGCCGAATGTTTGCCAAATGATTAAGCGTCTGTTTACGAGTCGTAATAAATCATTAATAATCTTTTAGTAGGAGCAGATGTTTATAACTGTTTAATTGAGCAGTATATGAATGGAGTCTGGCAGGCAGTGAGACAGGCAGTCACTTAACTCAATGTGTATTTTCAGAGCAGTGGGCTTTCGTTTTCAGGGTAACAGGCTTAACTTAACATTGACAGAAAACTGAGTGTGTAGGACTCGTCCTCACTTGTTATTATTAAATTAAAATGTTGCACTCATCTTGCACTCCTGCAGTGTTCCTGCAGCCTGAGCTTCCACAATCTTTGGTGGAGGGGGCATATTACAAAGGATTTTAACCTATTTAATATGTAATCTATGGCTCAAACTCACTATTTGGACTATAGTTCACATTTTTGGATGACCAATTGTTGCATATTGCTCCTTCAAATCCACCCTTTGGCTTCAACCTCCTGCGTCACCAGTTACTAAGGCTCAAAATACAGCCAGTCACCTCCAATTTGGTATTTCTTTTATCTTTACACTTTAAACTTATTATCACGTAAACTGAAACAGAATATTTGAACAAATCTGTGATGAAATCATACAGGTAAGAGTTGCCGATGCAAAAGCTCTGATGTAATTCACACTTTCGCTTTTAAATGAATACCTGTGTAGAAGTCGTGCTTGAATGTTAGGAGCAAAGGGAGTTGCGCAAGTCATATCAGGGTTAGAAAATGAGCCCTAACAAAAATTTAAGTAGCATCGACCCATATTCAGTGACAGAAGAAAAAAAAAAAGTCCTCAGGGATGCTGGTGTTGACCAAAAATGGCGCTTCTGCTGGTGTTTTCCTGGCATGAAATTGGCTTTGTGTGGGTGTCGTTTGGAGAGCCGGCTGGTAAATTCTCCCGTTCTTTTGTTAGAAAGGGGGGGGGGGCTCCATGCATAATGGTCTTAGCCAGGGAGGTCTGGAACTGTGTCCATAAATTGAATTATTTCAATTTGAGGGAGAGAGAGTGAGAGAGTGAGAGAATAATGGAGAGTGGCTGTGTGAGTGTGTGTTGCATTTACATGTGAAACATATGCATGTGTGTTGATGGAGAGAGGGAGACTCATTTTTATTCTTCTACAGGGCTCACATTTACAAACGGGAATATAAACCAAGTTGCAGGAGATTACAGAAGAGGCCAAGTGTTACCTTGCAGCTGGAAGCTATAGTGGATAAAAAGAGATCGGCATCACCACGACAACAATATCCTGACTGAAAACTACTGTTTCTGTACTTACAATGAGTTTCATTGTACAGAATAAAAAAAATAAATGTTTTGACTGCTTTACTTTGCCATCAGACAGCCTTTTCTGATGGGAAACCACTGCTTTCTCCAAAAAAAAAAAAGAAAACTCCACAGGCAAAATCTGTAATTTTACGTCGCAGAACAGGGGAGTTCCTGAGCTGACGCTGCCTCGATCTGTTAGTTTGTTTGTGACTTCAGAAAAGCCAAACTAACTTTTTAAAATACCAAAGTCACACAATAACACAAGCAAACTAACCAATCAAGAGTCAGAGTTAAACCAGCAACTCCCATGTTCTGCAAGGTAAAATTACCGATTTCACCAATGGAGTTTGGATGGTTTGAAAATAGTTATATTTGGCCTGTGTGACTGCAGTTTCCCATCGGAAAATGCTGTTTTACAGCAAAGTAAAGCAGTGAAAATATTTTATATATATAGTGTACACCATTTTTCAAAAATGAACCTCTCAGTCATATCCACATGGTGAGATAAAGCCATCTCCCATGCCATGAACACTGAAACAACAGATAATGTGAGCGTGTTTGTGTGTATACTGTATGTGTGTATGTTTGTGCGTTGGGGTAGGGGCGGGGTGAAAATATTCCTGACACAATATAATCGGCAGGGGACCATATGGCAAACTGGCAGCAAGCTATTTATCCTTATCCTCTTTGGAGGCTAAAATTAGCACTTCGATGTTTGTAGCTTTAAGCTGGACTCCAACCACTGTGATAGAGCTAATAATAAAGAAAAAACAGCCCAGCTGGCACCACTACTCCGCCTCCTTGTTCTGTTTCCATCTTTTTCTCTCGCTTACTAACTTTCAGTTGCGCTCTCTGTGCCTCTTTTCCCTTTACTTCTTTCAAACCCTTCACTGAAATATACAAATCTGACTAAAATACCATCCATTTTAAAACCAAATCATCCTCATCTGACTATTCTATTAATATCATATAAGTGTTGCTTGAGCCAGGTTCTCCCTATAAGCCCATGTGTCAGGAAAGCCAGGATTTCCTGAACACGGACCCCCTCGGCTAGCTTAAGAGCGTAGGATGATGGGGCTAATCTCTTTATCAAAAGCTTAAATAAACGTTGGTGCTCTGTGCATGTGTGTGTGTGTGAGTTGCTTATTTGTGTGTGTGTTCTTGTGTGTGCCAAGGGGCCAAACAATGCTTCTCCACTGAACAAAGTGCTAATACCCTGTCTCTTTGCTCTCCCCCTCCCTCCTCCGTTCCTTCTCCTCTCGTTCTCCCTCCGAACTACAGTGTGTCTCTTTCATATCCTAAAAATAAATACTCTGATAAAAGCATTAATTGTAGTTTCTTCCCCCCCCCTGCACAGTAGGAAAGCTCATCGGGTCACTCCTGTCATCCGCTGATCGTCTGATTTCTCCAGCCTGCTATCAGGGTTTTCCCTGAAAAGTTAACATCTATCTGATCAGAGGCCTCCTGGGCCCTGAGCTCAGCTCCTCTTCAAGGGAGGAGGAGGAGGAGGGAGGGAGGGAGAGAGAGAGGGAGGCACAGTCAGCAGCGAAAGAAATGGAAAGACAGAATGAGCAGAGAGAGTTTAAGGTTGTTTTATCGGCCAGATGTAATGCGTTGTGACACGTCAGTGATGAGTCGCTGTGATTCCCTATGAACCTGTTCTGGCCATGATTAAGAACCAGGACATTTTCTGTCTGGGAGAGCTTGTATGTGTGTGTATGTGTGTGTGTGTGTGTGTGTCTGATTCCAGGCAATTTGGAGCCAGATTGAAAACAGACAAAATAAGGAGTGCAAACTGGTGACATATTCCAAATTTGTCACCATTCAGCGCTATGACAAGTTTCCCATGGCAAGAGCACAAGACCCTCCAACACAAACACGCACACGAATTATTCCACAAGCAAACTTTTTTAACCTTTTCATTTGCATGACGAGTGCGTTACCAACTTGTTTACATTTGCAAATCAAAGCTAAAGAAATTCCTTCCCGAAAGGAGATATCCAGTAATTTGACAAAAGTGGCATCTTCTTTCAGGACATGATTACACGACAATGGTGCAAATTATGGTGCTTCATACAGAAATAAACCTGAATGGAGTCCTCAGTTGACACTATTCAAACAAGGACTGGATTTAGAGGTGCTGGATGAAAACATCTTCATGTTCAGATCACATGTGGCAAAGAACTCCTCTTATTCTAATTTTCGCTTCCTGCACACAGACGGGAAAAAAAAAAATGTCGCAGATAAAACTGAAAAAAGAAAAAACCCTTGTCTTTACCACGTTTACACATTTAACTTTTCTTGTCATAATCTCCCCACCCCGACACACAAGAGACCTCTACAAGGCAAAAAGTGTGTGTAAATAGTATCTTTTAGCAAACACCAGTAATTAGATATAGGCATTTGGCATTCACGCCAGTCGCAAATTAAAGAAGAGCGCTTCCTGTAAACAGACAGTGAGAATGTGTCTACATCATTAGCGTGCCACAATTATAACATGGGAGCTAAAGATACATTTCCCTCCCGCTTGCTCTCCCTCACTGAAGCAAATGAAGTAGAAACTCTCTTCTTTTTTTTTTTTTTGTTCCAAATCAACGCCTGCTGTACTCTTTCTTGGAGCAGCGACAAACTATAGTGTGATCCAAGTGCATTTATGGGTAAAATAAGAACGACAAAAGGCAAAACAGGCAATTATGTAAGAAATAAGAGACATTAATGATACCAATGTTTTGTTTTTGTTTTTTCATTTTAAACACTGTCTGAACAGAGCACAGTGACTGAGTGAAGGCATAAGAAAGACAAGGGAGGAAGCAGGGAGAAGCTATTTCATGTGCATGCATGTCATGAATGAATATGTATTTCATGTAAATTGTGCACACAAGGCATATTGTAATGGTCTGGGCTAGATTTTGCATTTCTCCGGTCATGCAAACATGCCCACACATAACCAACAGACAGAGAGAGGCTGAAAGCAGGGGGATTTAAAGTAACAGAGAGACGGGGGGAAACATTTTATTCACCTTCAAAATGTACACAGAATTCTTCTGAATGTTATTTACCAGAAAGATGGTCGACACCAAACATAGACTTATGCAGTTTAACGATAGCTTCCAATATTCAGGGATTACATTTAAAAAATCTAAATATATATCCCCTCTTGTCTGTCTAGTCGATGTTAGTGAGATTCAGTATTGTGAAAAAGCACCTCCGCTAATTTTGGGCTCAAACGCTGTATTTTTAAGTTTTGAAAAACATGCTCCCCCTCATTATGACTCACATTGGTTTGGTCCTCTACCCCTATAGCCAAGTGACCAGTGAGAAATCTAGTGAGTTATTCAGGCCATCAAGGGGAAATTGAGAAATATGTATATAAAGAACTATATATGTATCATAAAACTTTTAAAAAGATGCAGAAAAAAATGGGACATGACCTCAGTGTTCTCAGTCGTAGCTATGGGCCCGTATGTAGTGGAGATATATGCTGGGGAGGATGGATGGGGAAATTAAATGAGTCAATTAAAAGTAAAATCTTTTAAAAACAGAAAGTAAAGACATAAAGACAATATGTCCAGATATGCGGCTCACACGATGATGTGCAAACAAACTCAGCAACAAACAGCACATAAATCCCAAAGTCAAACACTCAAATAACATCTGACACCTTATCAAACAGTTTTACGACCATCACCTTCTCACAGACGAGATGATTGCTCAAGCCAATAAAACACGGGCTAGTGAAGCTGACTGACACAGAAGATCTCTTCATGTGTGAAAGAGAGGACAGGAGAGGAGCTGGTTGGAGAGGGTGGAGGAAGTCACTTTGTTTACTTGTATTTCTGACTCTTTCTTCCACACGACCCCAGCGGCCCGGTGACACCAGCCCTTAATCCTAAAAGCAAACTGGCCCCTCGCTGTGGGAACCTGATACAATTTCCTCTTTTTCAAGAGGGGCAAACTCAGGCCACTCCGAGTTTGCTCATCGCCTACGAGGCAATAAAAAGTCATTGAGGGCTATCATTTTCTGCCGGGCGAGTCACTACATGTTGACCGCCGCTTCTGCCGCCGCGATAGAGAGCGGTCATAAAGATCTCAGTGAATCTGTGAGAGGGAGGTCGTGATTGGACGCCGAGAGGCCAAACACCTCTTTTCCCAGGTAACCACAGATAATAATGTTTGAGGTGCAATAAATCCAGCAGAGGCTGAATAAACATTCCTACCAGCGACGCTGGGTTGTCGTGGGATGTTTTCTCAGGGTGTTTTGAGATGCAATTACCCTTTATGCCTTTCAAATATTGATTTTCATAAACAGCATGTGAACTGGAAGTTACGCTTATGCTCTTGTGACCCTGCTGATGTTAAACAGTTTTAACACATAGACACATGCTTACATACACATGTACTTCTGTGGAATTTAGCCAATTCTCACTTCTCAAATGTGTATCAGTTTCAGTGTCAGTTATGTTTAGAATGTTTTCACCACTTTACTTTGCTGTTAGATGTACTTTTCTGATGAGAAGCTGCTGTTTTATAAGCCAAATATCACTGTCTCCAAACCAACCAAACTCCATAGGCAAAATCAGTACTTCTATGTTGCAGAGCACAGGAGTTGCTAGTCCACCGCTGGCTTGATCTGGTCGTCTGTTTGTGTTATTGTGTGAATTTGGTGAATCTGAACAAAATTTTTATGACACCAAAGTCAGACAATAACACAAACAAACTAACAGATTGAGGCAGTGGCAAACCTGCAACCTGCAGTACATTGCTTGGCTTCCATGCTGGTCCTCCTCTCTGCTTCTCCCAGGTGGGGGCATTCTGACCGCAATCTACTGTAGGTGCTACAGTGACTAGCAATAAGTACCTCATACAACCCTACATCAAATAGTCCAAACTATCCTTTTAACCCGCGAAGGGTAGCGAGCCTAAGGTGGCCCGGCCACAACTCTTTCACCTCTGACCTGGCAGAGAAGATATTGCTGTTTGCTACTAGCGGTGCGCATGTCTCACTAGACTCCCAAACAACACTCAGCAGCACTTAACGCACACATCAGGGGTAACCACTCTGTCTCTCCTCTTTCCCTCAGTCACTATAGGATTTTCACAGACACACGTCTCCAGTCAGCATTAAAATGTTTTCCCAGCATTCACTCCGAGATTCTCTTCCTTCCTCCTTATCTCGCGCTCCTGTTTTGCTGTTGCTTTCTGTCTTTTTCTTTCCCTTTCGTCTTCTTCCTCTCTCGTCTTCCCCGTGTTCCCGCTCCCAGGAAATCAAAGAGAGATCCGTGTTTGTGTCTGCCAGCTACTGTACTTACACACACACACACACACCTCCAGTAATACAGGCTGCAGACTAATCAAGGGAACCACACACCTTTTATCTACCCACAGAGCCTCACATTTAAACAGATTACCAGGAAAGCTGGACACCAGTAAGACAATTACGAACAGAGGATCTTCCTCCATAACGTCTAGACAACGTCTAGACAACCTAAACACAAAACTAAGTACTGTTTCTCTTCTTATATTTCCACTTGCAGATTTAAATAATTAACACTGTGAGCTTTTATATGTCCACAAATAACTGGTTTCTGCAAATTCAACATTATGACACTGATGTGTTTAAGAATGTAGGAATTTTTGGTACTGCAAGACAAATTTCTCTCAAAGTTATCATTGTATGTGTGCCAGTGCAACAAATGTACATTCCTATGTCCTTACGTACTTAAAGGGTATAATTCTCTTAATAGTAAGTCTTTAAATTTTTATTGCAACAGAGATTTTTCAAGAGCAGCTAAAGGCTACTGGGAGAGAAAAGCTATTCAGGGAGCAGAATACACACACACACCACACAGACGCTCACAGTTCTCTCTTCCAGTCTACTGGACAATCGGACCAATTAATCGGTGACTTTGAAGGGGCCACGTGAAGCAGAGTGATTGGTCGAGCCGGATCTGGCTGCTGATTGCCTGGCACCCCTGTCCATGTCCCCGTTTGCTCGCCCCAGCCCTGGAGACCGGCCAATGAGGAGGCAGAGAGCAACAGCTCCTCTGTGGCCCGACCTTGTTGGAGGGCATAGAGGTCGGAGGGTGGATGGATGGATGACAACATCAGGAATATTCCAGCCTGATCGATGGGGGATTCACAGCCAGCGGAGGTTATATACAGCGATTCAGGATTAATGGAGTGAAGACGAACTTTCCAAATGTTTTTAAAGCCACATCCTGAAGGAGGGGCCGGACAAGTTCCTCATCCTCATCCTCCATCAGCTGGAACTAAAACAAGTGACCAAGCCTCTGTCATTAAAAGCACCGCAGGTCTTTTCATTTAAGTCAACGGTTGCTGAACTTTTTAGGCCACGCACCCCTCTCTACCTCCTGACCAGGTTGACACACTTCCCCACACCTTCAACATAAAGTCAGAGCAGGATTAAGCCCCACCCACACCAGAGGGGAAAACCTTTCATCGCTCTTCCTTAACTTCCTACTGCGTGAGGCTCCCCCACGTCACTTTCCATCTGCTTCTAAACAACAGAAATTTGCCTAAAAGCTGCTGTGTGGTGGGACGCACTATCAACACGGTGAAGAACCCAGAACTAAGTTTTCAGAAGGTGTTGAACCGAAAAATTGAACATTTATTAAGACAAAGGTGGATACAGACATGAGGCGTCGAGCAGGATGAATGAGAGGACTGTGGCATCAGTAACATTATGCTTTGTTGCTAACCGTTGCTAATATGTCTAGACAAACTATAGAGGTTAAAGCTAACTAAGCTCAGTCTGGTTTTGATCTTTGTTTGGTTAACTGATGATGATGAGGAGGAGGAGAAATACGGAGATAACCTCATCTCTGATTTATTTTTACCTAGCTATAGTCACTTTGTTAGCATTTCGGTTCTTGGTGATATTGTGGTGCCGATCATTATCCCTTCCAGTGGGTGTGGTTTTAAGCATTAAGCATTACGTTCTGTCTCTGTAGCCATTGCCATGGTGATGGCAGCGAATTCAGATGCTGTGGCTCAAACTGTCATACTCCACCCATTTATCCTCTTGCAAACTACCTACTGACACTTTATGATACATTTCTGAGCTTATTTGTCATCTTCCATATGTTACAGGGCACTGTTTATTTCATCATTCAGTCACACATCAAAGTTGAACTCATTCCAATTATCAAGCACAATAAATATGCAGGAATTCCATTCTACAGACTGGAACAATTAGTTCAAGTTCAACAGGACCTCATGTACAACAGAAATGAACTATATTAGACTATGATCTATACATACGAGACTTAGACATGCATACACACACACACACACACACACACACACACACACACACACACACACACACCTGTCTCATGCATAC